>SKCR01008443.1:0-23807 GCA_019454045.1 Zanthoxylum bungeanum | reverse complement strand
ACTAATGGCAAAATGAGAAGATCAGGCTTGGGATTTAATAGAAGAAATGGCCAACAATAATTCTTTGTGGCCAACAGAAAGGAGCATGATCCAAAGAATCGCAGGAATTTATGAAGTTGGAGCCAACACAGCACTGAATGTCAAGCTGGATATGATTTGCAAAAATCTGGAAACTCTTAACATGAAGGTTAATGGTGGATCCACAAGTTCATTATAGAGGAGCACCAGAACCAGTTCAGCAGGAGGAAGAGACAGTGAACTATGTCAATAATTTCAACAGACAGGGGAACAATCCATATTCCAACACCTACAACCCTGGGTGGAGAAATCATCCCAATTTTTCATGGAGCAACAGTTCAGGGCAAAAAAACAACCCACCACCTGGATTCCAGCAACAGAACTATCCACCACCTGGATTCCACCAGCAGAACAAAGGCCAGGAGCATGAAAAAGAACCAGAAATGAAAGAATGGTTTGCAGAGATGTTCAAAAAAGCAAGAAGCAAAATACGATGCTATGTTTCAAGCTCAAACAGCATCAATCAAAGTCAATCTGCTTCTATTAAAGCACTGGAGAATCAAATTGGACAACTGGCAAATGCTCAGAGTTACAGACCGCCAGGTACCCTTCCTAGCAACACAGAGCCAAATCCAAGAAACATGGGGGAAGAGCAATGTCATGCCATCATGTTAAAAAGCGGGGTACTGAAATCAACAAAGATGTTGGAGCCAAAACAGCTGTTGAGGAAGTTCCAAAAGAAACAAAGCAACAGATGGAGGAGGAAAAAGAAGCAAAGGAAAAAGAACAGATCATTCCACCTCCACATTTTCCTCAACGTCTTCAGAAGAACAAATTGGACAAGCAGTTTTCTCGGTTCCTGGAAATCTTCAAAAAGCTTCATATCAACATTCCATTAACATGAGCGTTGGAACAAATGCCCACATATGCCAAATTCATGAAAGATATTCTTTCACGAAAAAGAGATTGGGAGATTACGAGACAGTAGCATTAACAGAAGAATGAAGCGCTATCTCAGAGGAAACTTCCCCCAAGTTGAAAGATCCTGGCAGTTTCATTGTTCCTTGCGTCATAGAGAACATGACTTTGGTAAGGCTCTGTGTGATTTAGGTTCTAGTGTTAACTTGATGCCTTTTTCTATTTTCAAGAAATTACAGATTGAGAGAAACAATGCCAACATCAGTCTCACTACAACTTGCTGATAGAACGCTCGTATTTCCGAGAGGCGTAGTTGAGGATGTGCTGGTCAAGGTTGACAAATTCATTTTCCCAGCAGATTTTATTGTCCTTGATATGGAGGAAGACGCAGACGTGCCAATCATCCTTGTGAGACCATTCTTGGCTACAGGTCGAACCATTATTGATGTACAAAAAGGAGAATTAACCATGAGGGTACAAGACAAAGAAGTAACATTCAATGTTTTCAAGCCATGAATTTCCCAGATGATGAAAAGAATGAGGAATGTTTCAAACTCGATGTGATACACAGTAACCTTCAGAACTCCAATGCAATGCAAAGTTCTACTGACAAACTTAAAACATGTCAATTGCTGTGGAGCCTAAAGATAAAGCGTCTTTTGTACTGAAGGAGCCAATTCTTGCACTACAAGCAACAGAAGAGAAAACGTTCCACCAATCAACGAATTGGAGGAATTTCACAATCAGCCTTTTGAAGATGCCAAATTGTACAAAGAAAAGGGCAAGAAAAGACATGATGAGAAGTTAGTGCGCATACAACTGGAACCAGGGCAGAAGGTACTGTTAAACAAATCAAGGGTGAAATTCTTCCCATGGAAGCCAAAATCACGGTGGTCAGGTCCATTTGTGATCACCAAAGTTTTACCAAATAGAGCCGTTGAGATACATGATCCTGACGCTAACAAAACTTTCAAAGTTAAAAACAAGCGTGTCAAACACTACTGGGGAGAATCATTTGAGCGACAAAAAGAAAGTGTTACACTTTCATATCCAGCTTAACGTTCGAGAAGTCAAGTCTGGCTGACGACTTTAAACTTAGCGCTAGCAGGGAGGCAACCCATGCAATTTTTGTATATATTGTGATTTGGTGTGATTTAATTTTGTGTGTTTAGTTTTGCAGGTTGTCGGTTAAGACATTTCAAGATGGAAGAGCTCTCGCAAATCTTCACAAGCAATTTCCTTCTCTCCCTCAAAAATCTCTGAATGAAAGCTTACAAAGCTCGCTTGGAATGGATGAGGTTACTGACGATCCATGGTGTTCCCAATGACATTCGTTGGGTAATTGAAGCACGAGTCCGATTGGCAGGTGAGTCTTCAAACTCTTTTATTTCACATCTGCCTGGTTTTGGAAGAAGCACCTATGCAAAGAAACGAAAAGCTAAGCAAATGGGTGTTTGTACAAATATACACGTTGAATTGCAATACTCATTGTCGTTCTTTAGGAATGGTGTCTGATAATCGCAAAGACAAAATTAAATTCATTAGGGATGGCTTGAGTAAGGAGTCTGTAGATGAAATATCTTCAACTCTTGAGACGCATCCCAGTGGATATGTTCATATAGCCATTCACAAATTACATACACAATTCAAAAAGGAAAGACAACTGTTAAGTCTTGGGAATTTGACTCAAAAAAACCCTGTTTGCCAATTTATAAGAAAATTGGATGGGAAGCTTTTCCCTGACGCATAGACGTCAATCAAGCCGTTACTTTTCTTGTAAATATTATATCTCTTTGTCTTTTCCTAATAAATGTGATTTATTTTGTTGTTTTCTTTTATTTTCGTAGACAGGATCCAGACCTTTTTTACTAACACGATATATATTTCGCTACTAATCGTCATTTGGAAGATACTTGTGCTATTATTACTCACCCTTTTTCAGGTACTATAAATTCAGCCCGTCATTGCACTTTTGAAGGCATCCAGAGTTGAGAAAGAAATACATATAAAAATGGAAGCCACTTCAAGAAGACGAGTTGAAAACATCTGTGTGTTTTGCGGTAGTAGTGTTGGTACTAAACCACAATACGTAGAAGCAGCACATGAATTGGGTCGAGTCTTAGCTGCAAGGAATATGCACTTAATATATGGCGGAGGCAATCTTGGACTAATGAGTATTGTTTCAAAGGCCGCACAGGAAGGAGGCAGTCACGTTTTGGGAATCATCCCAAAACAATTGGCAGAGGCAAATCTTATTGAACCATCAAACGGAGAGGAACTGATCGTACCATGTATGTCTGAACATCTAGTGGAAATGATTAACCGTGCTGATGCTTTTATTGCTTTGCCAGGTGGGTTGGGTACATTGGAGGAAATTTTTATTGTGTTATCTTGGGCGAACCTGAAAATACACCAGAAACCAATTGGGATGTACAACGTTGATGGTTTTATGATTTTCTTTGTGTGTTTCTTGATGATGCTCGGAGAAATGGGTTCATGTCAAAACCTTAAAAGAACTCCTCTTCACTGCCAGAACTGCTCCAGATCTAATTGACCAACTCATAGCCTATGAACCAAAAGTTGACCCTATCATTTCAAAGATAAATTGGTCCGAGGATAATCGTGGTAAGAGGCGTAGAATTAATCTGGATCTTAGCCTTTAATTTCCAGTAGATTTCAGCTAACCAGGTACGACCTTCTTAACTCTCCTTTTACATCAGCATGAAACCCACGTCGTCAGAATTTGGAATGAATCCAGGGAATGAATCCAGGGCCGAGGCCCACGTCTTTAGAATTGGAATGAATCCCAGGGCCGAGGCCCACGTCTTCAGAATTTGGAATGAATCCCAGGGCCGAGGCCCATGTCATCAGAATTTGGAATGAATATCAGGGTCGAGGCCTACATCAGCATCAGTTTAGGGCAAGGCCCACATCAGCATCAGTTTGGGGCGAGGCCCGTATTAGCATCAGTATCAGTTTTGCCGGGTATGGCACTCTGGGGCGAGGCCCACATCTTTATCAGTATGAGTCTTGGCGGGTATGGCATTCTGGGGGCGAGGCCCACATTACATCAGTATCAGCATTGCCTGGTATGGCATTCTGGGGGCGAGGCCCACATTACATCAGATCAGTTCTGCCGGGAATAGCACTCCGAGAATAGAGATATAGTCCGGGAATGGACACGCCGAGAATGGCAAGCCGGGTATGGCACTCTGGGGCGAGGCCCACATCATTATCAGCATCAGACATTTGTGGCTCTCTAGGTACAGAGACGTCACCGCGACACCCTATGTACGGGGTTAGCACTCAAAATTTGTGGCACTCTAGGTACGGAGGCGTCACCGCGACACCCTAGGTACGAGGTTAGCACTCAGATATTTGTGGCACTCTAGGTACGGAGGCGTCAACGCGACACCCTAGGTACGGGGTTAGCACTCAGACATTTATGGCTCTCTAGGTACGGAGACGTCACCGCGACACCCTAGGTTCGGGGATAGCACTCAAACATTTGTTGCTCTCTAGGTACGGAGACGTCACCGCGACACCCTAGGTACGGGGTTAGCACTCAGAAATTTGTGGCTCTCTATGTACGGAGACATCACCGTGACACCCTAGGTACGGGGTTAGCATTCAGACCACAGCGACGCCCTAGGTATGGGGTTAGCACGCCAGGTACGGCATGTGGACTATTCAGACATTTATGGCTCTCTAGGTACGGAGACGTCACTGCGACACCTAGGTACGGGGTTAGCATTCAGACCACAGCGACGACGCCTAGGTACGGGGTTAGCACGCCAGGTACGGCATGTGGACTATTCAGACATTTGTGGCTCTCTAGGTACGGAGGACGTCACTGCGACACCCTAGGTACGGGGTAGCATTCAGACCACAGCGACGCCTAGGTACGGGGTTAGCACGCCAGGTACGGCATGTGGAACTATTAGACATTTTGTGGCTCTCTAGGTACGGAGACGTCACTGCGGACACCCTAGGTACGGGGTTAGCCTCAGACCACAGCGACGCCCTAGGTACGGGGTTAGCACGCCAGGTACGGCATGTGGACTATTCAGACATTTGTGGCTCTCTAGGTACGGAGACGTCACTGCGACACCCTAGGTACGGGGTTAGCATTCAGACCACAGCGACGCCCTAGGTACGGGGTTAGCACGCCAGGTACGGCATGTGGACTATTCAGATATTTTGTGGCTCTCTAGGTACGGAGACGTCACTGCGACACCCTAGGTACGGGGTAGCATTCAGACCACAGCGACGCCCTAGGTACGGGGTTAGCACGCCAGGTACGGCATGTGGACTATTCAGACATTTGTGGCTCTCTAGGTACGGAGACGTCACTGCGACACCCTAGGTACGGGGTTAGCATCCAGACAACCAACATCATCACTACGGCACTCTAGGTACGGAGACGCAACCGCGACGCCCTAGTACGGGGTTTAGCACTATCAATTCAGCACAACAGGCAGACTAGGTGACAGCTGTCGAGCCAGGTAAGTAAAAATGCATTGCACGTACTTTGATAGGATTGTCATTGTCACACACTGCACAAGTCCCATCAAAGTGGGGGTGACTGTAGGCATTGCATTTTTACACATTAGCCCAATGATGAGTCTCGTATGGAGGCAACTACTTCTTTACTCATGAAAGCCGCGGGAAACGGACGTTGGAAGGGTAAAGTTGGAAAATGGAATTTTTGTTGGATTTAACCTCGTTGTTTAGCTTCGGTTGCTTGTTGGACTTCCGTTTCAAAGCTTATCTTAGGCCCAAAATCCCCATAGACCACCTACCAAACCCAAACCAAACCCAAAATACCCAAACCAAACCCAAATACCCAAGTCAAACCATGTCAAACCAAAGCCCACGCCCATATAGCCTTATTCACGCCCATGGCTTCCTAGATTAGGGATATGCACATTTATCACATGTTAAAATCAAGTCAAATCCCTTCCTAATTAAAATAAATCTCATAGATCCCTTTCCTAAATCAAAAAGCAATCACCATCCTAAATAAGGAGATTCATTTCTTGTGAGATACAAATTAGGAGATGTCACCATCAATGAGAAATCCTTCTCCTATTCAAATTAGGAAAGTCTTCTCTCTTTGCCTATAAAAAGAGGCCTTCACCCCCCATTCAAAATTTGGCACACATACTTCCCCAAGCACGTCCCAAACACTTTCTCAAGCCTCCTTGCACGTCCAAAAACCTCCTTGAAGCCTCCATTGCCGAATCATTAAACCTAAGCACCCTCCATTGCCGCATCATTCATCCTTCACCAACACCCTTCACGCCTAAGCCCCTTTTCACAGCCCTCCATTGCCGAGTTCCAGCCACCATTCACAGCCCTAAAACACCTTAAAATAAGCCTCAAATACTGCCCTAAGTCGCACAAAAGACCCCCCATTCACAGCTCCAATTCAGCGCCCAAAACAGTCCCGAAACACCCCTCACTGCACCTTGAACTGCACAGTTTCGTCCCCTGTTCTGGTCAGTTTTTGTTGGGTCTTTAACCCATAAAACAGTCCTAAAATCACCTAAACATCATCCCAAAAACCTCCATAAAGTTTCCCTAAAAAATCCTCACAAACGCACCTCCCTAAGCCTTCAAAATCACCCAAAACAGTCCGCTAAACCATCAAGACAGTGACCCGAAACGTAGCAGCGAAACAGCAGTGAAACGGACTTGAAACAGCAGCCCGAACAGCAAAACAGCGAGGAAAGACATTGAGTTGGTGAACTAAAAGAGTAGCGGATCATTCACCCTTCCAACGGACGTGTAACGCCCTTTCTTAGACGACAAAAGAGGTTAGACCTGAGGGCACCTTTCTACTTATCTTCTTTATTATTGTTTTATTTATTTTGATATATAATTGCATGAGAGTCGTTTGAAGCATGATGTGATTGTTGGGTGAGCGGGATATGTGTTCCCTTTTGTGGTATATCGGATGGAAACCCGGACGTAAATTCCATAGCCGATTCCGAATGGACGGTAGTATGGTCTGCACTCGGGATACAATGCCACGTACCACTTAAGATATACGTATCTCGTCTCATCCAAATTTGTATTTGAGCATGTTATAGTCTTTAGGTTATATGTTTATTATTTAAAGCATGGTTTAATTTAGTTCGTTATTTATTTGTTAAAGCATGTTTAGGTTGTCCATTATGCATGTTCTTAGTTTATGATGCGTATGAGTAATGATTTATACATGTTGATTTAATGGTTCAATATGCTTGTTGTGTTACATTGCGTGAAATTATTTGGATGAAAGCATGTTAGATCTAAGTACCCTTGAGCATGAATGATGAATAGATTCGGTTAGTTTATTGCACAAATTATATCATCACAAGTGACATAAGTAAGGGACCATTCCGAACCCAACGGTTTGAGGTCTTCCCTTGCGAGGGATGAATGCGGCCTTAAATCTTTGTCCCGGTTCACACCGGGTGGCGACTCCATGTTATTTCGTACTTCCCAACTAGGCCGCGAGCCTAGAACAGCGTCGTCAGTTTCTGTTGTCTACAGCTATCATTCAGAGGAAACTTCCCCCAAAGTTGAAAGATCATGGCAGTTTCACTGTTCCTTGCGTCATAGGAGAACATGACTTTGGTAAGGCTCTGTGTGATTTAGGTTCTAGTGTTAACTTCATGCCTTTTTCTATTTTCAGGAAATTACAGAGTGGAGAAACAATGCCAACATCAGTCTCACTGCAACTTGCTGATAGAACGCTCGTATTTCCGAGAGGCGTAGTTGAGGATGTGCTGGTCAAGGTTGACAAATTCATTTTCCCAGCAGATTTTATTGTCCTTGATATGGAGGAAGACGCAGACGTGCCAATCATCCTTGTGAGACCATTCTTGGCTACAGGTCGAACCATTATTGATGTAGAAAAAGGAGAATTAACCATGAGGGTACAAGACAAAGAAGTAACATTCAATGTTTTCAAAGCCATGAATTTCCCAGATGATGAAAAGAATGAGGAATGTTTCAAACTCGAATGTGATACACAGTAACATTCAGAACTCCAATGCAATGCAAAGTTCTACTGACAAACTTAAAACATGTCAATTGCCTGTGGAGCCTAAAGATAAAGCGTCTTTTGTACTGAAGGAGCCAATTCTTGCACTACAAGCAACATAAGAGAAAAAGTTCCACCAACTCAACGAATTGGAGGAATTTCACAATCAGCCTTTTGAAGATGCCAAATTGTACAAAGAAAAGGGCAAGAAAAGACATGATGAGAAGTTAGTGCGCATACAACTGGAACCAGGGCAGAAGGTACTGTTAAACAAATCAAGGGTGAAATTCTTCCTATGGAAGCCAGAATCACGGTGGTCAGGTCCATTTGTGATCACCAAAGTTTTACCAAATAGAGCCGTTGAGATACATAATCCTGACGCTAACAAAACTTTCAAAGTTAAAAACAAGCATGTCAAACACTACTGGGGAGAATCATTTGAGCGACAAAAAGAAAGTGTTACACTTTCAGATCCAGCTTAACGTTCGAGAAGTCAAGTCTGGCTGACGACTTTAAACTTAGCGCTAGCAGGGAGGCAACCCATGCAATTTTTGTATATATTGTGATTTGGTGTGATTTAATTTTGTGTGTTAAGTTTTTTGCAGGTTAAGACACTTCAAGATGGAAGAAGCTCTCGCAAATCTTCACAAGCAATTTCCTTCTCTCCCTCAAAAATCTCTAATGAAAGCTTACAAAGCTTGCTTGGAATGGATGAGGTTACTGACGATCCATGGTGTTCCCAATGACATTCGTTGGGTAATTGAAGCACGAGTCCGATTGGCAGGTGAGTCTTCAGACTCTTTTATTTCACATCTGCCTGGTTTTGGAAGAAGCACCTATGCAAAGAAACGAAAAGCTAAGCAAATGGGTGTTTGTTACAAATATACACGTTGGAATTGCAATACTCATTGTCGTTCTTTAGGAATGGTGTCTGATAATCGCGAAGACAAAATTAAATTCATTAGGGATGGCTTGAGTAAGGAGTCTGTAGATGAAATATCTTCAACTCTTGAGACGCATCCCAGTGGATATGTTCATATAGCCATTCACAAATTACATACACAATTCAAAAAGGAAAGACAACTGTTAAGTCTCGGGAATCTGACTCAAAAAGACCTTGTTTGCCAATTTATAAGAAAATTGGATGGGAAGCTTTTCCCTGACGCATAGACGTCAATCAAGCCGTTACTTTTCTTGTAAATATTATATCTCTTTGTCTTTTCCTAATAAATGTGATTTATTTTGTTGTTTTCTTTTATTTTCGTAGACAGGATCCAGACCTTTTTGACTAACACGATATTATTTCGCTACTAATCGTCCTTTGGAAGATACTTGTGCTATTATTACTCACCCTTTTTCAGGTACTATAAATTCAGCCCGTCATTGCACTTTTGAAGGCATCCAGAGTTGAGAAAGAAATACATATAAAAATGGAAGCCACTTCAAGAAGACGAGTTGAAAACATCTGTGTGTTTTGCGGTAGTAGTGTTGGTACTAAACCACAATACGTAGAAGAAGCACATGAATTGGGTCGAGTCTTAGCTGCAAGGAATATGCACTTAATATATGGCGGAGGCAATCTTGGACTAATGAGTATTGTTTCAAAGGCCGCACAGGAAGGAGGAAGTCACGTTTTGGGAATCATCCCAAAACCATTGGCAGAGGCAAATCTTATTGAACCATCAAACGGAGAGGAACTGATCGTACCAGGTATGTCTGAACGTCTAGTGGAAATGATTAACCGTGCTGATGCTTTTATTGCTTTGCCAGGTGGCTTGGGTACATTGGAGGAAATTTTTATTGTGTTATCTTGGGCGAACCTGAACATACACCAGAAACCAATTGGGCTGTACAACGTTGATGGGTTTTATGATTTTCTTTGTCGGAGAAATGGGTTCATGTCAAAACCTTTAAAAGAACTCCTCTTCACTGCCAGAACTGCTCCAGATCTAATTGACCAACTCATAGCCTATGAACCAAAAGTTGACCCTATCATTTCAAAGATAAATTGGTCCGAGGACGATCGTGGTAAGAGGCGTAGAATTAATCTGGATCTTAGCCTTTAATTTCCTGTAGATTTCAGCTAACCAGGTACGACCTTCTTAACTCTCCTTTTACTGTTTAAGACATTGGGGACAATGTCTCATTTAGGTTTGAGGGAGGGAATTAGTTGATCAGTACCTTGTTTTTAGTTTGTGTGTTGTTTTTATTTAGTCCAAAATTTTTCGAAAAATACAAAAAAATTGGAAAATTTTCAAAAATTACAAAAATATTTTGTGTTTTTGTGTTTTTATTTTGACTAAAAAGGTGAAATTGGTAAAAGATAGCCGAGTAAGGAGTTTCCACTCCTGAGACGTATCTCAAGCCTATTTCGAAACAAGTTAATTTTTGTTTATTTCATTTTGAATTATTTAGTTTGTGAATTCTCCATAAAACGGACTAAAAGGAATCTTCATATGTTTAGTTAGCAGATATTATCAACATATATAGTAACATACGGACATGAGCTAAATTGAAAAGTTTGTAATATTCAGTGCTATAGTTTAATTGGAGGAAGCATCTCAAAAAGCAATGGAGTAAAAAAAAAAAAAAAAAAAAAAAACGTCTGAGATCCGAGTTATTAAGTCTGTAAGGGTGTTTTAACACCTAGTGCCCTAAAGCCAACTGGTTTGGGAGTCACTGGCCCAAAGCTCGTTACATGGATCAAAGATGCTGCAAAAAATATATATATCTGAAGTCTGGGTAATTAAGTCTGTAGGGGTGTCTTAACACCTAGTGCCCTAAAGCCAACTGGTTTGGGAGCCACCGACCCAACACTCGCTACATAGATGGAAGATATTGTATATAAATAAAAAATAGAAAAAGAAAAAATCAGAAAAATGAGAAAAATTATTCATTGCTACCAAAAGGTGTTAAATCTGATAGAACTTTAGGACAAAAATATTACTCTCTTATCAACTGCACTTATGACTGTTGTGGGAAAAATGAGATGTTTAATATTTTGTTGGCTGTGTATATGAAGAATGGTAAAAATAATCGGAGAATTTATTTATTCTGTAATTTAGAATGAAACAAAACAACTATTGACTTGGAGTAGAAGTTTCACCTGATTAGTCACTAACTTCTTTATTCTATTTTCTCTTGTCTTTTTGCTTTTGTGTTCATTAGTTTTATTATCTTTTTACTTTTGTAAAATGTTTGTGGGTATCATTGATGTAAACCCTCACGAGACTACAACTCGTCCACTAGGGACACATAGGGGTTTAAAGGCTTGTTGCATATGCTAAATGCAACCGTGATCCCTACGAAAGTGGCTTAGTTTAATTTTAATTTTATTTTGTTGTTTTGCTCGAGGACTAGCAAAATGTTAGGTTGGGGGTGTGATGAGCGGAAAATATATCAATATTTACCGCCCCTTTTACTTAATATTTTGTTTAGTTTCTCGGGTTTGATGAACGTTTTGATGTGTTTTAGTTTATTTTGCAGATAAAATAATATTGGGACTTAATGAAATCATTTAGGACGAAATATGGGTCAAATAAGGGCAATTATTGGACTTGATATTTTAATTTTGGAGATTGGAAACTTGAAAGGACGTTTTGACGAAGTGCAGTTTTGGGAATTCCAGTTTTGCACATCTGTCGTATTTTGGGTATAACGTTTTACTCAGATATCGGATTGAGCTGATTCAAGTTCCAGATTAAAGAAGACTCAAAGATCTACAACTTTGAAAGACAAAATAATTTCGAATTCTGAAGATTTCATGCCCGAAATTGATGAACCATCCAGAAGTGTGTAGTGTGTAATTATTAAAGTCACTTTCAATCATTTTCAAAGCAAAAAATAAATTAATAAATAAATAATAAAAATTATCAAATCATCACCAAACATGATAAGAGATTAGTGGAGTAATTAATAATGGATTTGGTGGAGCAATTAGTGGAGCAATTAATAATTGATTTGGTGGATGATTTGATGGAGGCAAAATTTTGCCTATAAATACCAAGCCATTTCATTTGTAAAATTCATACTTTCTTCTAAGGAATTCCTTAAGAATACTAAGAAGATTGTATCTTGTTTGTTTATTTATAGCTTTCAGTAATTAATTTCCGCTTTCGCACTTTCTTTTCTTTACTTTTCAGTTTTTACTTTCCGCAATTTACTTTTACGCACAGTACTTTTCTTTCTTTAATTTTCAATTTTTACTTTTCAGTAATGAGAAGGTAACTCTCCTTTGCTGGGGTAAAAGGTAAGACTTTTATGACTAATATTTAGATTAATCTCCCTTAATTATAATAATAAACTAGTTAAAACATGACTTAACGAGGATACCGCCATATTGGTCGGTTGGTAATTATTTAAATTGGTTTTAACCTAACTAAACTGGATACCGCCTGATTGGTCGGTTGGTAATTAATTATTAATTTGACTTAATCTGGATACCGCCTATATGGCTGGTTGGTAATTATCATGCAAAGTTAATATATTATATTAAGGGAGATATCTAAAATAGAAGTAATAAAAGCGGATCCTTTTACCTCAACATTTTCTTTTATTGTACTTTTACTTTATTTACTTTCAGCAATTTACTTTCAGCATTTACTTTTCAGCATTTAATTTTCAGTATTTAATTTCAGCATTTACTTTCAGCATTTTACTTTTCAGTATTTAATTTTTAGTATTTTACTTTATGTCTTTTATTTTATTTAAGTTTTTACTACCTGTAAATATGTGTCGTAACTAAGCCAGTTATCTGGGGTTGTGATGAAATCCAATATCACCGGTTTATAAGGGGTTAAATTATAGTTTGGGTAATATAAATGTTTATTATTGAGTCTTAATCCTAATGCTTTTTATTAACTGGCCATTAATAAAATTGAACTGGTAAATCTAAAATGAACTAGACATAGGGATTTTAAGTTTAAGACCTTAGACTTAATAGCCCACGATCTTCCTTGAGGATAGATAACCCTTTAATAGATTTCCTTACAGGATAGGAATATACCTGTCGGGCGAGGGTAGCCATAATTGGAACTTAAACTTAATGAATCCAGATAATTTGGTTGACATAGACATATGGTTCAATTGGATTAAACTGGGTATTTGTGTCTGACCATCGACAGAGGCTTACACATAATAGTGTTCCAGGTTAATAAATCAATATATACCCAACTTTAAGATAACCACTTCATCTTTAAAATGATATTGGAAGAAATCACAACCCTAGATAGTTTTTAATATTACATTTTCTTAAAATCTACTTTCGAACAATGTTATTTACTTGTTTTTAAATTTAGAATCGTCACCATTTCAAATCAATCAAACAACCTGTTAGATACTAGTAATCATTTGACCTCATAAATTAATAGATTAGATATTAAGTCCTCGTGGGATCGATATTTTTATACTACTTGAACGATACGTGCGCTTGCGTTATACGTGTGTTTTACGCCGGTCAAAGAAAATCCAATACGTCCCAGCCGAGCAAAATTATTTGGGGTTGTTACAAAACAACAATCAAAATTTGCTTCGATGCTTGTTTCAACGTGAACATAATGTATATATAAGCAAGAGATTTTTTCAATGTATCCCAATACAATAAGGTCAATCCAATATCTCTCCAAATCAAATTTGGTCTCTTAAAGATTTTTTCCAAAATAAATTAGAATACTTAATCAAATTAGAAATCCTAATTAAATAAAGACTTCCATATTTAATCTTAATTAGGACTCTAATTAATTTGGGTGCTAGCCCACTGGATTAAATATTATTTTGGCGTAATAATTAATAATTAATTAATTTACTTAATTTTTATTAACAATTAATTAAAATTACATTTAATTTATTTAATATGATATCAAAATTTATGTAAACAATTAAATCTAATTTTATATTTCGAATATATTAATCAAATTAATATTTCCGAAATATCCCGAATATCTCAATCCAATTAGGAAACATCAAAATAATCATTTATTGACTTTTAATAAACATCCCAAATTTGTGACATATACGAGAACTATATTGTGCGACCTTCCTAGGTTCATTATCGAGTGGCAGTGGAATAATATTAACTCTTTAATATTTCATCTCTAAGATATTCCACAGACCATGGGTAATCGCCTAGCAGCAAGCCATGGCCCCTAGTCGATGAATGAAGTAGGAAAACATATGAACCTGTTAGAATACACTTCGAGCATGTCATCTCATTCCTTCCGATATTTATGTTTCTTATCGAGTCTGAGATCATGGTAAGGTCAAGTCCTATACTCGATATACCTTTAAACTTTATCTTGTGGATTTGATATCTCTAAGATATCGACTGTTTTAGCCAAAGACTTATATCCACAACTTTGAGTTTCCATGAAACATCTCTAACTTTTATTATCAAAGTTATCGGATCTCATCTTGAAGCATACAAGACTTTGTAAGTCAATCGCTCAAGGCCATCTAGCATTTTCTCAAAGGACGTGGATAGTCGAATGAGGATATACTAGTGAACCAAGAGTATTATCGCACAAGTCATCGTATGATTTTAGGTCAGAGAATATTACGACGCTAATGTATTATTACGAAGATCAATGACCTTAGATAATATTACCATGTGATCTTATGTTTCCGTGGTCATGTTTGATAATTCATTCTTCTAATGAAACACCATCCATTCTATTAACATCATATGTCAATCTAGGCGACACACAACAATATTGGTCAAATGATATAGTATTGTCCTATGTAACAATCACATTTTACCAAGAACTTAATTTGAGATATATATAAATATCGTTGACTCTCATAATCGCAAACGTCTTTCGGATTAATGATATTCATCTAACATAATATCTCAGGACATACACATAAAATATGGATGTAATAATGTGTAGTTAACAAATGTCTTTTATTAATAAATAATAAACTATATTACAAACTTTATACCTTAAACCATTACATCCATAACTGGTTTTAGGACATACACTCTAACACTTACGTCTACTGGAGATGAACTCCAATCTATATCTACTAGAGATGAACTCTATTCCATACTAGAGATATATCTACTCTTACTCAAATATAGATCTTCTCCCAAATTAAGAGATTTGAGTATATTTATTTGCAGATCTCTCAAAAATGATCCTTCCCCGTGCCCGCTTTTAAATTATTAAAATTGATGTTAATATCGTTTTTATTAGCTAAAAGGCTGTTACATCCCCTTTTATTTTTATTACTTTTCAAATTTTTGTGGAATCAAACAAAAAGCAATAAATAAAGGTAAATATCAATTACAATGTTCAATAATTCAAAGTCGTCGATTATATTTATTCAATCCACTTGTAATGCCAGTTGTGTACCAACTCTCTCTTTTTTTCTTTTTTTAATTTATATAATTAACCTCTAGCAGAACGAAAATTATGTGTGGGGCCCGCCTGCTGTGAGAGAGAAGACATATACACCCGGCACATGATATACTACCTCCTAGCAGAAGGGTACCTAATTCTAATAATTTTTTTCTTGACAAATCTTTCCCAGAGACATCGTAGACTCTTTTTTAAGCCACAAAAGTTAACTCAGAGGGGTCCACTCCCAAGTAACACCAATATTCACATTATTAATTCGTGTACACATGTTGTGCTTGTTCTCACTCTTAACTTTATAAGGATCATCATTTTTCTATTGATTTGAAAAACCCAAATATCATTTTCCACCTACTTGCCACTTTTTTAATTATGAATACATGTTACATACTTACTATATCAATTTGGTTTCATGTTCACAGGCTAAAGACTTGCATTGATCATCTGTCATAATGAGCAGCTCTTCTTTAGCAACTCCCATTTCCAGAAGGTTTGCTAAAACAAAACTCTATTTCTTTGTTTTCAGCTTGCTTAGTGAATGTCCTGGTAACTGATAACTGGAGTTTGTGTGTATTGGGTATGATTTTTTTATTTAATTAATATATTAAATGTCATATCTTGTTTTAGGTTAGAAGGCAAAGTCGCGATTATCACCGGAGGTGCAAGCGGCTTTGGCAAGGTGACGGCTAAGAAATTTATCGGACATGGTGCTAAAGTCATTATAGCAGATATTGAAGATGAGCTTGGCCAAGCACTTTGTAAGGAATTTAATTCGGATCATGATGTAATCTCTTATGTACACTGTGATGTCACTAGTGATTCGGATGTTAAAAACGTTGTTGATTTCGCCATGTCCAAATATGAGAAGCTAGACATTATGTTCAATAACGCTGGCATCATTAGCAATATGGACCGAACAATTTTAGACACCGATAATGAAAAATTCAAAAGGGCACTCGAGGTCAACTCCTATGGTTGTTTTTTGGGAGCCAAGCATGCTGCTAGGGTTATGATTCCGGCTAAAAAGGGTGTCATACTTTTCACTGCTAGTCTCGCTACTGAGAACGCCGGCGAGTCGCCGTACGATTATATCATGTCTAAGTATGCAGTGGTAGGGCTTATGAAGAACTTATGTGTAGAGCTAGGGCAGTATGGGATTAGGGTTAATAGCATATCTCCCACTGCCGTTGCGACGCCATTGTTGAGTAATGCGTTAGGGATAGACAAGAAGATGCTCGATGAGCTTCTTTGTTCATCGGCGGTTTTAAAAGGGGCGATGGCGGAGGCAGAGGATGTGGCGGAGGCGGCTGTGTATTTGACTAGTGATGAGTCTAAGTATGTTAGCGGACTAAACCTTGTGATTGACGGTGGCTATTGCACCACCAATCAGTCATTTACTAAGGCAATCAAAAATTTATTTTCATAGTTCATGGTCACTAGGGACTGGGCCTAATAAATCAATGTACTGTTGAACTTTGATCTTTTATGTTATAAATAATTTGGTTTTATTAATTGTTTTATGACCGTTAAAGAATTATTTTAGTTGTTGTGGATTGGTGCCTTTTAAAATTATATACGTACCTGAACCGTAAACCGTAAAATGAAATCGATTCCTAATTAAGCAAGATGCAAACCAAATTAAAAGTGATTAGAAAACTTTATGGCAGTAGGAGACGTTGCAGAAGAACTAGTCATTTTAGCTGGAATAAAGCAATTTTGTAACAATAAAACTCTCAAGACCTCTAGCCAATGAACTGGGAATCGAATTTCATAAACGAGTCTGTGGCACAATAAAGACAATGAGATGGCTCCAAAGCATGTTCAGAAGATAAGGACAAATTAGCCGCATTCCATGTGCGTGACTCCGACAAAAGCAAATGCGCATTGTCTCGACTCCACGGTTAATTTCCTACCCCACTTGTTTATTTCCTCTTGGCCAACGATCTCCAGTAAGTCGTCTCTGAGCGGTTGCAGTCTTACATGGACGGCTTATTGGGCTCCAAAATTAGGGTCAAAAATATAAAAGAAATTTATTTTTAAGTGTATAAAATAATTTGTGTATTTTTTACGATAATTATCAATAATATATTCAATAATTGGCCATGACATTGACGTTATCAAAAACACTTAAATACTGAAACTTTTTCTCACCGTTTCACTCAGATTAAAAAATATATTAAATTTCAGTGTATGATTAAGAAGTATATCAAGTATTAGGTATACATCTGCTACATAATATGTGGATGTTTATTACATTTTGCAATATTTGAATGAACCGGTGAAAAAATTTCAGAATTTGTGTATTTTTGATAATATGACAAGCAACTCTATCTACTATATTTCTAAACCTAATAATGCTCTCTCCTTAATTTAAGGAGATTCAACCAATCAAAAATTTTCAAATATTGTTCTTAATGGAGGCAATTATCTATATCTAATTGTTTGCGCAATTTTCTGCCTGAAGAAAAAACGTGTAAGGTTCAAACCTCCTGAGATAAAGTCCCAGCAATGGGTGTTTGATTAAGTGAATAAGCCTTCAAGAGGCACAAGCATACAAATTACAGTCCTACAAATTATGAAACTACGAAATAAAAAATAATAAGATGCTCGTTTGAGTCTTCATTTGATCGGGGTTTTTTTTCTTCGCATGAGTGGGCCTTTTATAGTGGAATTTGTAAACTGCTAGGATGGTTTCAATCCGTAACTCCCCTGCAACTGCCGAGTCATGCCTTCAACCGTTGAGTTGTGCGTCATAACTGCCTGATTGTGGATGGAAATGTCTAACTGCTGTAATCGTGGGATCAACTGCAGCATGTGTTCGATAGTCCTGAGTCATTTGTCGTTCTAATCTGTTTTGGTCGTCCTGACTCTCTGAGAGTCATCCTAGTTGTTGGGTGATCTCCATGACTTCTCTCTCTTCCTCGTCCTAGGTTCGAACCGTCCTGTGGAGTGATACATGTCCTTCCCGCTTGCTTTCGTCCTTGTCGTTCTAGGGCGATTTTCTTTTGTCAACAATTGTCCCCCAAATTCACTTTGATTAAGTTGGAAATGAAATCAAGGTGAATTTCTTGATATAGGTAGAATTTAGGGTGGTAGACGTCGGCCTACAAGTCCTCGCCCAATTGTTTGTTGAACTGCCCTTTACGTTTTCCATGCGAGCCCATCACTTCTTCAAAAAATGCACAACCTCACAATTTTTTCCTATGTTACCCTCTCTTTCTTCTCGTTCGGGGAAGATCATTGTACTAATTGAGGACTAGCCCATTAGGCATTCCTTCTCGCCCTCAGCTGACTATTCAGTACAGGTAATCTACAAAACCGGGGGGCGCAGTACCTTCCCACAGAGGAACTCGGTCAGCCGCTGCCAACAGACGTAACCCATCCACAACATTACATTCCATTCCACACCTCAACCCGTGTGGACGGCCGTTGGCTAACCTTCTTACATTCCATTCCACAACTCATTAAGGAAAAGCTTTTGTTTTCGACAGCCTCTTTTCCATTCAGAATTTTCTTTTTCCGGCCCTGCTCTGCTCCTTCCGATCCTTCCCTCTTCCATCCATTCTGCTATTGAACTATTCACCAACCTACGGGCTCTACCTCCCACTATCGTCTTACTATATAAGTCATTTTTCGTCGGTTCCTCACAGACGGCGCCAACTGTTGACGGTTAATTTTCATCTCAGCGGGCAATATGGGAATGCCATTCCCGGGACAAATCATCACTCAATAGTGAATTTGTTTGGTTATGGGAGACTAAGCCAAGAACTAACTCGGCCGACCTATTTTTTTAGTAGGGTCGGCGTATGGCCGAGCAGTTTGAAAGAGGTTACAGTTGTTATTTTTCTATTGTTTACAAGCTGCTATTCGAAGCATCCTCTTTAACATGAGACTACCCTCCCCTTTATATACGTCCAAAACATGATACTGTTCTCATTTGCAATGCTTCCCATGTGCTACCTGACCGATTGACGGGTTCTCTGCCCTAGGCCTAACCTTGCCGAAAGTAAGCCTGCAGTCTGATGGTTCTGTCACCTCAATTCTGCTTTTTCCTCGCTACACGCAACAATAATGATGACAGCCTAGACGGTGCTTCCGGGGAATGACTCGTGTTGACACATGTAAAGGAAAATCATAGATTTTAGGTTTCTTTCGATTGACAAATGATCGGCCAGATAACCTGCTGAGCTTCCCAAAATCACTTCTGCCCTGGCCCGAGCTACCCGGACCTTGTTGGCCAAATCCGAGAGACTGTGTCCGGACTTTCCGCCGGGCCGAGGTGTGATTAACACTTTTATGAACATCCGTCCCTTTTGGAAAAGGGGAAGTTCCACCTCTGCTCATGGGCTCCTAGTTCCTTGCTGATGTAGCTGATACGTCTCTCGTCCTCACTTCCCAAGTTTACCTCGTCCAATACATCCTGTACCCTTGTGATGCTCGCCTTATGTCGCCCGTTCAGAGCGTATTCTTCCTCTTCCATTTGTTGTTCGCTCTTATGACTCCTTTCCATCAAACAATCTACCCCGCATGCCTCTCTTATTCTGGCTTCTGTCTGGTGCGCTAACAATTTATCTCTTAAGGCCGAAATCGCGGCCTGAGCTTCGGCTTCATTTTCTCGTTCCGTTACATAGGTCATTAAGTTGGCCTTGGTAGCCGCAAGTGCGGCGTGTTCTTTACTCTGCTTGTTCTTCTTCATATGAACTGTTGGGGTTTTAAGAGGGAATAGTGGTAACGCATCGGAATAGTGGAAAATCAAAATTTTCCGATTTCAAAACCTTTTCTCGGATCAATTAAATAAACTTATTTATTTAATTATCCAATTGTTAAATTATGAAAAATTACACAAGAAATCATATTTCTTGGTAATTACCGAATTGCCGCATAACTTTATAAATTGATCATTTAGTCAAAATTATCAAATATATTTTTGGAATGATTCTAAATCATTCTAAAATGTTTTCAACATATCAAATACATCAAAATCAGATTTGCAACAAATCCCCAAAATTTTAGTCTAATTGCCGTGAGGTCCCTATAGATTGTATTTTGTTCATTTTAGTCCTCAAATTGTCAAATACAAATTTAGGTGATTCAAACAGTCCTAAAATGATTTCTAACATGTACAATACATGAGAATACACAATTGCAACTCAACCCACAATTTCTTGCAAATTGCAGAGAAGGACCTCGGTTTCCAACTTGTGCATTTTGGTCCAAACATGTTCAAAACAAGTCAAGATGAAATCCAATCATCACCAAACTTGATATACATCATATAACATCATAAAACACACACATATATGAAAAGCCCCAAATTTGGAATGATTTATGAACCCTAATTTTTCAATTTCACCAAATTGTCCAATTTTCAAAGAATCAAAAGTAAGCTTTAAAACAAGTTTAAGCTCACTTACATGCATCAATCTTTCACACAAGTTCTCACCAAAAAACACAAACTATAGAAAGAGAAAGAACATCAAAGCAACATAAAATGATGCCAAGCATGTTAGAAACAATTCCATGTTGAAAGCTTTAAAGAAAGACTTACAAAATCCAAGTTTTCAAGCCTTTTCTCCTTTGGCCTTCAAGCTTTTCTCTCAACTTGTTTATGTTTATTTGTGTATTTGAAATTATGAAACCCGAAAAATGAGACAAACAATATATACTTCACAAAAAATTGGCCCTTGGCCGAATTTCAAGTAAAGAAAATATCTAGATATTTTCTCAATTTTTTGGCATTTAATAAGCTTTATCAACTTGTTATCTTTAATCATTACAACTTTAATAACTTTATAACAAGTCAACAAAGGCAACTAAAGTCATTTAAATAAATATCACAACTTAAGATATTATATATTTTAATTAATTTAATTATTTAACAATTAAATAATTAATAATTATTTAATACAAATATATTAAAATAGGTATTATATTTACATTACAATCAAATCCATATATATTTATGATATTAGTCAATATCTCCATTTGATAATTAATTAATGTGTATTTGATAAATATCTTAAATACAATACACACAAAAAGAAGAAATGACTATTGGGTCCCTTCACATGTACTTTTGCGTTAACCTTTAAACGACTTATAAATAATCAATATTGTTTATAAATGTTGCCCTAGTGCTCTACGAGTATATTTCATAGTGAGCCTCTCAGATTCATGTATATCCGTCACAAAATCCAATTTCGTTCGTCCATAATTACACCCACCCGTAAAATATGACGACCACGGATAAACTCGCTGAATCATACAGGTCGAGGTCATTGCATACGTATAATCTCTCCATCACAGGTATCTGGATTGTTGGACAATTATGACCCATAGCGTCACTACTTGTACAGATCATGGTGTTGTTGTACAATTAACTATGTGACAAAGAGATTGCACTCTTATCATTTGTGATTAGATCACCTAGATGTATAAATGATAAGAGGTCTTTATGATTAGTTCTGGATTGAGATGATATGAGACAGTATCAGTCCACGAAGGATTAATCAATAAATATCCCTAGTCGTAGTATTATCGAGACTGGACATCGATAATGCGAAATAGACTAGTATTACACTTGTGCGTGTTATGTGAGATCATAACGGCATAGTTCTCATATATTTGGGTATAGGATACTCATGCAAGTGTAATAGGAGGTTGTGTTTTACCGATGGTACGGAAAATAGCTTCGCTCTGGATAGACCCCTCGGAATTCCATTGTGGTAGTATGACTATGTGTCTATGGAAGTCCGAAATCAGGATATGTGTATTTGGTCTTAACCTGAGACTTACATCGCTATACTTGCGACAATCGGTATGCTTTAGTTTTGGTCGTCCAGGGCTTTAACAGGTTTTCTGTACGCCTCTGCTGGGTATATCGGAATCGTAATTATTGGGTGTGATGTCAAGACGGAAGTATCACTCCAGTCATAGTGGAGATGATGTCACGTAGGATACGGTACTAGTGCTCTTAAGTACTGCAGTCATCGGGATATTATGACTAGGTCATGTATGTCCGATTATAGAGACTAGTTACCAGACATCCGACATGTGCTTCGTACGGGGCAAACACATTCCAGCCCCAGCCTAGCACGTGACAATTCGATACTTGGATCGCAATACGCAATACTTCGTATACTACGCTTGACATAGATTATATATTCTAGTAAGAATATTTCTGGAGAATTGGGTAGGCACGGTGCTTTGCTAGAAGCCAACCATGTCTTGTAAATCGGTAAGCACGTGGTACGAGGTACGCACGTATTCGGATAATCTGATGACCGTATTTCTGCCAACATATCCAGGGATCTCTTGGGTGGCTTCCCAAAGATTCACCGATGACAGTTGATTTAAATTAGAATTAATCTAGGATTAATTAAGAGAGAAAATTAATCTGGGATTAATTTAAGATGGAGAAAAGTAATCTAGGATTAATTGAGGTATTATTTAATATGGGAGGAATGTGTTCGGAAGAGAGAGAACGCGATTAATTTGGAATTAATCGGTAGAATAATTTAATAGTTAAATTTGATTTTTCTATTTAATTTATTCGTATGGGCTAAAATTAATATATCGGATATATTAATATGAATTGGATTTCATTACGAAATTAAAGTCGGACTTTAATATGAACGAACGAATTGATTTAGAATTAATTCGTAGACGACATTCGTAATATATTTGCGAGGCGTCGTTATTTAATTAAACTAGATTTAATTTTTTAGCGATGAGAATTCGTTTAATCGGATTAAACGGATCCGAGCCGCGGTAAATGTTCGTAGAGACATTTGAATTTTGAATTCAAATGTGGGGCCCACTTTAAATGTGGTATTTGGGAGAGTGGTTGGCATTTATGTCATACCATCCACTTTCCAACCACCTTGGAATGGTTTTGGCAAAACCATTTATCCAACCACCTTGTTTAGGTGAAAAGGGTAAAAGGGATTTTACCAAAAACCTTCTCTCTCTCTCATTTGTGTATGCTTCACACAAAACACACTTGGAACAAAATGGAAACCCTAATATCCTCCAAATGGGCGTGAATATGGTCTCCCTCTTCTCTTTGATTTTGTGGCAAACTCAAGTTAGCTAGCACTTGGAGAAATCAACTAAGGTGATAGGGAAACAACTTCAAAAGCTTGGAATCAACAAAGGAAGGATCTTGGAGATCTTCAACTCAAAGCTTGGAATTAACAAAGAAAGCATCTTGGATCTTGGATCTTCTTCTCAAAATGTTTAAAAGCTCAAATCCATTCAATGTAAGTAATTCCGCAACTTATTTTGAATTTATGAACATGTTTTCATGCTTATTAGATCCTTGGCATGTTCTAGGAACACTAACAATGGTATCAGAGCCAATTTAAGCATGAAAATTTTAGGGTTCATAAGACTAAAATTTGGGGCTTTTATGTTTTGAACTTGATTCTTTCAAATTGATGCTTTGAGCATGCTTAGAATATGATAACTTAGAGTTATGCATGATT
>SKCR01008442.1:0-24185 GCA_019454045.1 Zanthoxylum bungeanum | reverse complement strand
AAGGTTCCGGTTTCGGTTCCGATTCCGGAACCGAACCGGAATTGGACCAGTTCGGTTGGGGTTCCACCCCAACTCGAACCGGTCCGAACCGGTGGAACCGTACGGTTCCACCGGTTCGGACGGTTCCAACCGGAACCGAACGATTCCGGTTGGAACCGTCGGGTTCCTGTTGGAACCACCCTACGGCCCCCAACGGGGGCCTAATTCCCCCAACGGCTAGTTGTCGTTGGGGGATGCAGTGAGCCGTTTGGCTCCCTGCCAAAAAAAATAATTAAAAAAATATATTTTTATTATATAAAATAAAAATTACAAATGTACCCCTAATAACGGTTATATTTAGAGGCATTTTTGGTATCAAAAAAAATTCTAAAATTTTATAAATATGATTCATTTTTCATAATTTCATCACACCAAATTCTCAACTCTCTCATTTTCTATCATTCTCTTATTTTCAATCTTACTTCAATACAATTCTCTTATATTCTTATTCTCAATCTCAATTTATTTAGTTGTTAATTTGTTATCATTCGCATCGCAATTATTCAATTTTCTTATTTTTCTTCCTAATTTCTCAAAAAAAAAATGGCAAGCTCATCCGAGAACATAATGTCAAATATGCCAACCCAAGTTTTGTAAAATAAATGGTATTAAACCGATTAAATTTTTTAGAGATGTTACAACACGTTGGAATTCTACTTATTTTCTTTTATGTCAAGCGTTTCAATACAAAGATGCATTATGTAGTTTTTTTTCTCAACATGTTCAAAATATCACACTTTATCCTTGTCAATGGGATATTTGTGAAATTTTTTTAGATATTTTAAGAATATTTAATGATGCTACTTTAGTTTTTAGCGGTGTTTATTATCCTACAGCACATTTATTTCTTCTTGAGAGTTTGAATATTGTTGGCACTCTCGATGAACATGTTGACAGTGACGACCCTAATGATCTTGTTTTGCTCGAAGCCATTACTGTTATGAAGGTCAAATGGTTGCATTATTTTAGAGAAATTCATTTACTTTATCTTATTGCTGCTGTTTTTGATCCTAGATTAAATTAGAAGGTTTGAATGGTGGTTTACAAGCTTACTATGGTTATTTAGGAATATTAGATGACATTGATATTACGAGCATAATGACGAAATTAAGAAGTGATTTAATTATTTTATTTAATGATTATATTGTAAGATATAACTTAGGAACATTAGGTCAATCTAGTAGTAGCGAACCGGTAATTCAAACAAGACTTAGCGCAGGGGATCGTTGGTTATTGCAACGAAATAAAAAATCTAGGGATACGACAACTAATAATCCTGAATTAGATAATTATTTATCTACAAATTTTGAGTTTTCTAATGAAAGTTTATGCAGTAAAAATTTTAAAATCCTTGAATGGTGGAACCTGCATCAAAATATATATCATGTTTTATCTATTATTGCTAAAGAGATCTTGGCAGCACCTATTTCCACCGTTGTGGTTGAGCAATCCTTCAGCTTGGGAGGTAATATATTGGAAGCTAGGCGATCTTCATTACATCCAAGCACTCTAGAAGCAACAGCTTGTGTGGATGATTGGACTCGAGCTGATCTGAGACAACAAGAAGATGCCCCCGATGATTTTGAAGATTTGTTCGATAATGCTTCTGTAACAAGTGCAAGCGGAACCGGAGCCGAAGGATCAACTGATAATGATGATTGATAATTGTAAAATTATAATTTACAAAGGGGATATGTCTTAAACTTGTAATGGAACTACGTGAGCTTTGATTCCTCTCACCCTTGGAGGATACGTAGGCAACTTAAATTTTTAAAAATTTAAGCTCAAGCTCTTCAATGTAATAAAAAAATTTTATTTATAAATTTAATCTCATTTTTTTAATTAATAATTTTTTTTTTTATTTAAGCTTTGATTCCTCTCATTTTTTTATTTTAATTAATTAAAAAAAACGGAACCGAACCGGTTCGGTTTTAGGTTCCGGTTCCACTTAAGTGTGGAACCGGAAACCGGTCGGTTCGGTTCGGTTCCACAATGGTGTCAGCCTTAACCTCTTCTCAGCCAACACCACCCTCAAATTCCTTTCTGACGGTGTAAGACTTAGAATATAGTTTGTGTTCGCTACGACCCACGGTGTCACGTCGAGGCTGCGGTTGTAGTTGGAACCTGCGAAACGAACAACATGAAAAACATTAGAGATGTGTTAAGTCAGTATTCGAGGAAACAATGTGATCTACACTCACTCGTTATCTCTCAGTACTCGGGAATTCTACCAGCCCCAGTCGACCCAAACACTCACTCTCCTTTAACAAAAAAGTATGTTTTCTGCCACCCCCTCTATCATTAGAAGTCAATCTGGAAATTATGTGTTCCCTTTTCTGTCAAAGAAACAAGTGGTATCTTCCCTTCTCAACCACATGCTCCTTCATATAATAAGTGTAGAGCAAATCCCTCACCCCAAATCTAATCCCTAACTCGTAAGCTAAGACTTCAACCGACATATAGACCCTCTATGTGTTTGGCATAAGTTGTGAATGGGCTATTCTATAGTGATCTAGCACTTCCCACACGAGTCTCGGAATTGGGAATCTAAACCCGTCAGCGAAATGACGCTAATAGAATCTGATCCAATCGGGAATCTTGTAGTCGATTCGTTCGTGCGACAAAGGCAACCTAACTCGAACCGACTCGGGAAACCTGTACTTTATTTTAATTTCCCTCATGAATTGCTCGGTAACTCGACTTTGGGGATCTTTGGTCAGGAGATTTATTGGTTCGCTCGTGCTGGGTACACCCGACTCGGAGGGAACAATACGTAGAGGCGGCACATCTTTGGGTATACCGTAAGGAATTTCTACCGACGGGACAGTCAGTTCTTCATCCCCTCATTCGTTCGAAGTTTCTTCTCCAGATCCATCAAAAAGGGGAACCATTTACAAATGCGAGCCTTCGTATATTTCCATGGATGAATCATCTATACTTGAGAAAGCTTTAGACGACATTTTTGTTTCTATCTACAAATAACGAATCAACCTAAAACCAGCATGGCAGAAGATCAAACCTAGGCTACGCACAAACACAATCTAAATTTCTGCTAGGGATAATGCGGATTGAAATCTTAAATCCAGCGAAGAACAGCTTGAATATCTTTAAGAACAGCTTGAAGATTCAAAGAACTTGAAGAAGTGAGAGAATAATACCTTAAAATCACGAGGAGAGCCCTTCAAACTTGCGACCCGTGAGAGAAATGATTTGAATGAAATGAATGAGGCCGTGCACGGCATTTTATACCCTTGCACACAGTGATCCCTCGATTTCCCGCCAAAAGACCCTCGAAGATATCACCACATTAATGGTAGGTGGGGAAATCGAGGAGAACAGGAAATTAACCCCAATAGAAGCATGGTCGACTGGGCTTACTAGGCCCATTCAAAACAACTGTTCATGAAGGGCCCTGGCCAGGAACAGACGAGTTGTCCACTTAGGTCCAGCCGACGGGACCGCCTCCCAATTGGCTCAAAAAGGGGCCGAGTTTAGATCATTGACCTTCCTCTGATCCAGTCGACGTATAGCCTTGTATTGGTTCCCATTTTATACCAAGCGAGTGAACGACTTCCCGGCCTCACCAAGGCTGGTCGACGGGACCGCCTCCCAAATTGGCTCGTAAATGAGCCGAGTATGGATCATTGACCTTCATCTGGTCCAGTCGACGTGTAGCCTCGTATTGGTTCCCATTTTATGCCAAGCGAGTGAATGACTTCTCGGCCTCGCCAAGGCTGGTCGACGGGACCGCCTCCCAATTGGCTCGTAAAGGAGCCGAGTATGGATCATTGACCTTCATCCGGTCCAGTCGATACGTAGCCTCGTTTTGGTCCCTCTTTGATACCGAACAAGTGTATATCTTCTTGTTCTCATCAAGTCCAGTCTACAAGGGACATCCCTCATACTGAGTCAACATGTAGCGTCGAATGCACATGTCGTATGACTAATTTCTCGACCTTCGTCTGGTCCGATTGGTTGGGTATGTCCCCAACAGCTCTAGAAGAATCAAGTCCAGTATCCCGACCACCGTTTAGTCCGGTCGACAGAAGACCTCCCAAGTGGTTCTCATACTGTCAAGATAATAATGTCCATTCGGTGCAATCAATGAGCACAACGATAACGCTCCAGTACGCCTGCATGCTGTGACCTTGTCCCAGGCGACACACGCGTCAAGTACTCTCCAAGCCAATGACTCATTGACTTAGAGAGTATGGGGCAAACTGTATGGGCCAAATTTGGTCCAGAGGTAGTTTCGTTATTCTGCTTCAGGGGCCTAATGATGTACGCACCCCTGAAGCCTCCTGATTGAACCCCAGAGACACAATGTAAGCCCAGGCCCAATGAACACCGACGCCCATAACTGAATGGCCACACAAACGGCCAACCCACGTAACGCCCGAGCTTTAAAACAACACTCAATGACTCGCCCGAACCGACCTACAACGGGCAAATTGAGGCATTTAAACTCCAAGTAATGGACGAGTAAATAAGAAATGAGTAAAGACGCACGTTACTGGGAAGATGTATAAAAGGGAGACGAGGCTCCAGAGAAGATGACCTTTTTTTTTTTGGGAAAACTTCGAGCACTCATATCCTCAGCCTAAAATTACCCTCTCTAGCCCTCAGCACCACCGACCTACCGCCCTCACGGCAGCCCACGGGGATCAAGGTAACATCTGACCTTGTTCCGCCTTTTACGGTCTTAGCACACCTAATTTTCATCACTGACTTGGGCGTCGGAGTGCCTACGGCATCCACCACACCGGTGGGTAGACCCTCTCCGTTCACCCTACTTTCTTTATTTCGCAGGATCGCCAGTGCCCTTCTCACGAAATCTCGATTGTAGACGTGGGGCGAAAATCAGCGTCTACAATGCTAAACTTGTTATTCTTAAACTTCATGCACATTATCTTGAGTATCTACCATTCATAAGAAAATTTATTCTAAATTTTTTAAATATTATATTATATTAGTTATTGAATTTTTTTAATTTAATATACTTAAAAATAAGATAAATTAATCATATTAATTTAATTTATTTTGTAAAATTTTAAATTCTTACCAATGGTATTATGTTTAATTTCTTCCAACATTTTAATAATATAAATGTTAAGAAGGCAAATGAATATTTTAGAAAAAATAACAATTTTAATTATACGAATGAGATTTAATATACCAAGAGATTGTCCAAATATTATTATATAAATATAAGTAACATTCTCATGCTATGTTATGTTGTGCCTTCCCAAAATAATTGTAAAATATTTTAATGTCACCAAATAATAGTCATGTTATTTAGTCAATTAACATTTCATGTAACCTAATTTACATTGTTTTATCAAATTTCTTTCGTGAGATATGACAATTTCAATTTTGATTTTTCAATGTTACACTAGCATCTTAGAGTGTATTGTAAATTTTTCTAAAAAATATTTTAATTAGATAATTTTTTTTATCAACTTCCTTAAATAGAAAATTTAAATTTGTTTGTTAACAATAATAAAAACAAAATTGTAAATGAAAAAGGGAAACATTTACGAGTTACAAAGGATGGAATTTGATGATTAACCCCCTGTTGGGTAAAAAGTATAAATTGTTAAATACCTGGGGAGCAAATATAATCATCCAAAACAAATAATGAAAACCAGCGGAACAGAATCCAAAAAATAAAAAATAAATAAAGCAACAAAAGAAGAAAAAAGAAAAAACCCTTGAGCAAAAAACACCCAAACAACTATTCATCAACAATAATCGAATTTCTACTTCAAAGGTTCGTTCTGGGAATTTCTTTTTTTTCCATTTTGATCGCTGTCATAGATCTTCGATTATTACTTTTTCCCAATAAATCATTGCATATTACGTGGGTTCATTTCTTTAATTATTGTTGTTTCTTTATAATGGATTTTATCTCAATTTCAATTTGTTTTGTTTTGGGGTTTGATGTATTGATTTTGGGTTTAATTGCGAGAGATCTAAGCCTTGTTAGGTTTAATTTTGAGGTGAGATTAGGCATTTCTTTTGTGATTTTAATTTTATTATAACTATATTTTGTATCTGGGTATTTGATTTTGTACTTTTTTTCCCTGTTAACTTGGATTTAATTTGCCTTATTTCTGTCTTTTAATGACGAGTTTGTTGGTAGTAATAATAATCCAAGTTCCGTGACTGATGCCATGTTTGTGTTTGACCAATGCTTTAAGTTGATTATCATTGTTTTACTTGGATTCATCAAAGAATTTGTTGTGTACCCGCTTGGTAATATATGAATATGCAATTTTTCATATTTTGAGATTTAGCATTAATTCAGGTTCATTGAATTAGTTATAATGGTCTTAAATGCAATGGAAGCTGAAAATGTGATGGCCAGGCTTTGATATGTACCAATTTTATTTACCTATGTGCCACATTTTTTTGAATGATTAAAGGGGTTGTAATTATGGTCTTTATTTATTTTTTAACTTTTGTTATGTATTAAATTGGTTGGAAATGAATCTCATTTCGATGATGCTTGCTGTGCATTATACAAGTTTGGGGTGAATTGAGATAGGTATATATGAGATTTTTATCATGATGATGTCCCAAATTTTGTTACATCTTTGCTCACTTAAAATTATGGAGCCAAATACTTGAATTATTATAGTCATTTTGCATTTCCGAAGATCACTATGTGGTGATTCCATTTAGGAGCTCTATGAGTATGCGTACTTAATTAATTTTTGGTATTTCCTCATTTTGTTGCTTTCTAAAGTCATTTATTCTTTAGCTCCAGCGCGATATTTTCAAGGGCCTACTTCAATACAACAAAAAATACAGAAACGAGTTTCTCTCTTCTTCAGAAATCCAAGAATTGATCCATAATTTCCCAAATTCATATCGTGGATTTTTCACATAGTGCAATAGTCTGAATTCAGAGAATAATATATTATGTCATTGATGTTAAACACTGAAACCTTGGCCCAATTGTTATGCATTGGTTTCAAAACTGATATTGGTACTACTCCCTTTGCGGATGGTATGCAACATTCCATAGTTGCTTGTTTAGAAGACTTGAGCTGATATAGATTCTCTTTGCAAGCTATTGCATTTTGGAGGACCTTATTTCTTCTTCAGTTCTTTGTATTGCTACTTGACTACATCAATAAAATACTAGTGTTATGCAAACTTACTGATGCTCCTTTCATCCAATATTTTTGGATTTTTTAGATTGTTTGATGATTTACATGCATCAAACCTTGTGATTGGAAGGATTCCTTGTACCTGCAAATTTCTTTTTCCGTAATGTTTCTAAGTCATGGTCATTAAGGTTTTTATGGTTTTTTCTTTGTTTTTAAATTTTTTAAATTTAAGTCATGGTCAATAGTATATGTTTTTAAATTTTTTCCGGATAATGACATGGTATACGCATCCTATCATATCAATGGATATTTTTACTTACTTTTTCTGATTATCATCTAAACTGAATTAAGGGATATGTCTCCAGCATCAAAAACCAAATCTAAGTCCTCTGGAAAAGCTGCCAAGGAGCACAGACCCCAAGTCTCATGTTGAGAAGTTTGTTCTGTTGATGGAAATCCAGGGGATGGTCGGAGAGGCTATTTACAAGGTGCTATGGTTCTGGAACTTGACCCCGGGGAGTATCAGCAACTTTGTGTAGTGGAGGAGATCCTTTCTGCGACACTTCAAAGGGGCGTTTGTACTGAGGAATACGATGAGGTCGTTGAGGTTGATGAAGCAGGGACGAGTCTTTGAAAAACTTTGTCGATAGGTACCACGACTTGGTTTTAGAGGTCGGGGCGTATGAGTCTTTGGAGGCCTTGGAAAGTTTCAAATGGGCCCTCAAGGTCGGGAGGTTATTGTTGGGGCAGTTGTGGAACGCCTGGGTCGGATCGGTGTCCCGCGCAGTGGAAATGGATCTAACCCGTGGATATTAGCATGGGTGTATTTTAAAATATTTTTATGTAAAACTACATTCCATTTCGAGTCCATAGGAAAAAACAGGGACCAAAACGAAGTCCGGAAACTTCAAAACGGAGAAAATCAAGTTTTAGTATGAATCAGGTCTGGGCGTCGCGACGCCACCTAAATTCCAAGAGCATGCTGAACGAAAACGTCTACGCGTCGCGACGCGAGATCAAGCAGAATGTGATTCTCAAGTTCAAACAATTACTAAATACTTCTAATTTTCTCTCAATACTTCAAATACACTTAAAATCCAATTTTAACTTCATAACCACCATCAACACATGTTTTACAACTAGCATACATGTATTCTAAATACTTATATGCACATGTTTGAATCTAATCACAAATCATTTTAGATTCTCAATTAGAAATGTCTTATTAACAATTCTAGTTCACCTAAAGGTGGTCAAGTGAATCTAGAATGGTAGCCATAGCTATAAGTTTTAATCTAGAGTTCCAAACTCTTATTAATTGTTTCATGTCCAACATGAACATCTTTGACCTAATAAATAAGCATGTTATGTTGATACTTCTAAAGTATCATAACACAATTGATTAGCCTTATTTCAACATTAAACTATGTGATCATGCATCTAATACAAAAAGAAACATAGCTTAGGAGAATATCAAACATTACCTAGTAAGCTTGATGCAAGATCCAATCTACTTCTCTTTTGTTGAAATGGTTGGAGAACCTCCAAGGTGTGCAAGCTTGACTTCAAGATCCAACCTTGATTTCCAATGCTAGCAAGCTTCACTTCAAGATCTAATTTTGATGTCTCCTAGATGAAATGTTGTAGAGACCTCACAAACTTCTCTAAACACTTATCTAATTTAGGCTAATCTCTCAAGAATTACTTTTGTATAGCTTACTCAAGCTTTTGCTTATGTTTGTACTTGTAATTAAAATCTTCCTAAAACTTGCTATTTATAGCAAAACTTATGCAATTTTTAATTAATAAAAGTTGTAATCAACTTTTAAGTGGGCTTAATCCAATTTTTCCAAATATGTATAATTAGGTGTGACTAATCTCCATTGTTTCCCACTTTAATTTAATCCAATTAAATCAAGCCAAGGATTAGGAAATTGATTAGTTCAATGTTTGTCACTTTGATTTAATCCAATTAAATCAAGTCAAAACCACATATTTTACATACTTATAATTACCATAATATCCTCAAATGGTAGAGATAATTATGATTTTACAATTAAGCCATTGTGTAATTATTGAATTAATCTAATTAATCCAATTAGGTCAAAGTAAATAATCAATGTTATCCAATAACACTTGATTATCTTAGTTGATAATTATAATATCGAATATTATCTTTTATAAAAAAAAATCGGCTACCCAAGTGTTCAACGAGAACACTTCATATTGAGACTATAAGTTCAGACACGTTCGTCATATAAGCCTAGTTAATATGTACGCAATTCGGCCACCTCTGAATTCGCAAAGAACACGAACAACCTTTCTGATCTATACAAGTCGAGGTCATCACATATGTTTAACAATCCCTCCGTCGTAGGCTATCCGAGTTGTGCTTAGGAAACATAGAATACACCGTCAAGTTTCCGAGGCTTACATCTTATGTCGACATGTCCACAATTCTTCATAACTGATGCGATCCACCCTAGGTGATTGACTTTGGCCAAAGATTTAAGAATCGTGACTTTACTAATATGGATACATAAACCCCTTATGGTACACATACGGGCCGACGGATCCTATCTTGCTTCGCACTTGATTATTGAGTGCATCGGTCTACACCAAACAAACATCTAGAGGCTAGACCATGAAAGATTTCTGACATACATGGCATCAAAGTGTGGAGGATCTCACACAAAATCAATGCTATCCTATAGTCAAAGGATTACATATGCTACTCGACTCGAGAAGATTCCTATTGACGGTGATGTGTACTTCCAACTATTATGAATCACCTATGAGTCATTCAGTATTCGTTTTAACGAATACTCACATGTCTATACGAGTTTCCAAAACTCATGGTACATGGGTTAAACCATTGGAACTCCAATTCCAATATACAACATGTGCTAGTTTTCTAGGTTATAGGAATTCGACCGTATTCCAAAACCAACGAGTAAGAATATTTACTTTAGAAATAGTTTACACCTAGTGTCAAGACTATTCTAAGATCGATGTCATTCTTAACATATCTATACATCAATCTAATATGCATGACAATACTATTAATAAGGTATGAAATAAAAAATGTAGTTATTTTATTATTAAATAATAAACTGTATAATTCAGATTGACACTTCAAGCACCAACTCCATCAGTTATGGTCTCACCTGAGGATCCAGGAGATACCGGACTATGCCGCGGTTTGGGAGTAGACAATGAAGTTTATACTAATGGAGGAATAGGAGAAGATTGTCCGAGGAGAGGGACCCAGAGGACCAAGATCCTCAGCTTGGAAAATCAGCGAGATGTGGGTAGATACATGAGGAGACCGGTCCCGAGGCAAAAGGGGTTCAGGCGGATGCCTCAGAATAATCAAGTACATGATAGAAGGTCGTCTGTCCAGGTCAACCATGTCACCGGAGGGACAGTGTACACCCCATGAACAAACCCCTAGCCCAGATAGTTCGTGAAATCCAGGATAAAGGTCTTTTAGATGATCCCGACCCGATGAGGTTTCCCATTGATAAGAGAGACAACAAGGCTTATTGTGTGCACCATAATCTAATGAGGCACACAGATTGATGTACAGACCTGCAAGAGCAGGTGGAAGCCTGGTAAAAAATGGCTACCTGATGGAATGCATAGATCACAAAGCCCTGAAGGACGGGCAGTGCAGGGAGGAGAGGCCGATGTTCACAATAGCTGGAGGGAGGACATTAGTTGGAAATTCAAACCGGGCCAGGAAGAGTTACTGTCGGGCAAGGGGTCCGAAGGTGTTGACAACAAAGAGGGACCCGAGGATCCAGAGGGTCCGATTTGTTCCCATCATGTTCACCGAGGAGGATGCCCGGGGTGTGAGCTACCCCCATGATGATGCATTGATAATCAAGGCCGTTATTGGTGGGGCCGAGGTAGACAGGATACTGGTGGATCCTGGGAGCGCAGTAGATATCATCTCTAAGGAAGCCTTGGACGGTTTAGATGTGGAGTACACCATTTTAACGCAGGACGTGACTCCGTTGTACGGGTTTGGGGGAGCAAGTGTTGGGTACAGTTGACAATGACTATTGGGACGACTCCCCATACTCGGGTCATTATGATCGATTTCACGGTGGTAAATTGCTTGAGTAGTTACCAGGTAATCATGGGAAGACCCTTCATGATGAAATCCAGAATAGTCATGTCATGCTATTATCTGAAATTGAAATTTCTAATTCTGGAGGGAGTTGGGGTAGTTTGTGGAAGCCAAAAGGCTGCTAGGAGTTTCTTCGCTGTCATTTCAAGGGAAACACCTTATGTTGAAGAAGTAGAAGCGACGAGAAAAGAAAGGGAAAAAGAAGTTGCGGAAGTAGAGTCGGCCGATCCCCGATCCGAGGATCTTGTTGAGTTGGGGGAAGCGGAAGAGCTGGAGCTGGTGGAGCTTTTCGGTCTTGGCAAAACAATCAAGGTCGAGGTGGGATTAGAGCCAAATTTGAGGAATCAGTTGTTGGCCTTCCTAAAGGAATATGAGGATGTCTTCGCATGGTGGCACAGAGACATGCCCGGGATTGACCCCAAATTTATCAGTCACCGTTTGGCGGTTGATCAAACTCACAAACCGGTGAAGCAGAAGAGGAGGATATTCAACCAAGAACGATACGAGGGAAATCGGGTGGAGGTCGAAAAGTTGTTAAAGGTCGGGTTTGTCAGGGAGGTTAAGTACCCGGAGTGGGTATCCAACATGGTCTTGATAAAGAAGGCCAACGAGAATTGGATGATGTCCGTGGATTTCTCTGACTTGAATAAAGCTTGCCCAAAAGACAGCTTCCCACTCCCTAAGATATATCAGTTGGTGGATTCCACGGCATGTCATGGACTACTTAGTTTTATGGATGCGTTCTCGGGGTACAACCAAGTCAGGATGCATGCCGAGGATGAAGAAAAGACAACATTCGTTGCCGACCAAGAGTTGTACTGTTATAAGGTGATGCCTTTCGGATTAAAGAATGATGGGGCTACGTATCAGAGGCTGATAAACAAGATTTTCAAGCCACTCATCGGCAAGACAATGCAGGTTTATGTCGATGGCATGATCACAATGACGGAGAAACTCGATGACCATATTGATGACCTCATGGGAGACGTTTGAGCTGCTAAGGAAGCACGATATGTGACTGAATCCAGATAAGTGCGCCTTCGGTGTCTCTTCAGGGAAGTTTTTGGGGTTCATGGTTAATGCACGAGGTATCGAAGCAAACTTGCAGAAAATCAAGGCGGCGGTCAAAGAGGTACAAAGTTTAACAGGTCGGGTGGCGGCAGTAAACCGATTCATCTCTAAAGCCACCGACAAGTGTCACATCTTCTTCCAACTGATTAAGAATGCCAAAAAAGAAGTCAACTAGACAGCTGAGTGTGAAGATGCCTTTCAACAACTCAATGAGTACCTGACCCGACCTCCACTACTAGCAAAATCGATCTCAGGTGAGACATTGTTTCTATATTTAGCTGTCTCTGGGTATGCACTATGCTGTGAGTTCGATGTTAATGCAGGAAGTGGACAAGATCCAAAGGCCGGTATACTACACTAGTAAGGCCCTGTTGGATGCAGAAACTCGATACCCAGCTTATGAGCTGATGGCTGTCACTGATCACTGCGGCAAGGAAGTTGCGCCTCTATTTTCAAGCTCATCCCATCGGGGTATATACCGACCATCAGTTGAGGCAGATACTGCATAAGCCGAAGGTCTCGGATCGTTTGGTGAAGTCGTCTGTGGAACTCAGTAAGTATGATATATCCTATCTGGTGAGGGTATCGATCAAGGGGCAGGCATTGACAGATTTTGTGGTGGAATTCACGGGGCCTCTGGTTATGGCAGTCGAGGAAGCTAATTGGGAGCTGGTTTTTGATGGGTCAGTCAGCACACAAAGGTGTAGGGTCGGGATGATCCTTCGGAGTAGCAAAGGGGAGGAGTTGAGTTACGCCCTAAGGTTCACCTTCGAAGTTACGAATAATAAGGCAGAATATGAGGCCATTTTGGCAGGATTAAGACTTTGCATGGCTGTCGGAGTCAGAGACATGGTGGTGAAAAGCGATTCCCAGCTGGCCGTTCAGCAACTAAATAGCGAATTCCAAGCAAGGGAGCCTAACATGGTTGCCTATCAGGCCGAGGTGAAGAAGTTAGCCGAAGGAATGAGGGATGTGGTATTCGAGCAGGTCGGACGAGAGAACAACCAGCAGGCATACTCACTTGCTCGACTTGCATCGTCCATCAATTCAAAAATTCTTCGGACCATTTCATTGGGATATTTACCATCAAGAAGTGTTGGGGTGCCGGATGTAATGGAGGTAGATGCCGAGAGGGCGACATCGTGGATGGATCCGATCAAAAAGTACTTGGGGACGGAGGATACGCCCGAGGGGAAGAAAGAGGCAAGAAAGTTGAAATATCGGAGTACAAGGTTTTACTTGATAGATGAGGTATTATACCGTAGGGGGTACACGACGTCATACTTAAGGTGTCTAGGGTCCGAAAAGGCCATTTATGTATTTAGAGAAATTCACGAAGGAATGTGCGGAAGTCATTCTGGGGGCCAATCAATCGCGCATAAGGCTCTCAGACAAGGTTTCTTCTGGCCGACAATGCACTAGGACGGGGTTCGTATTGCCCGGGCATGTGATGGGTGTCAGAGGAACGCCAATGTACCTCATCAGCCCCCGAGCAGTTGAGCGCATTATCCAATCCTTGGTCGTTTGCCCAGTGGGGGATATATGTCATTGTACCGATGCCCGAACTTTTCGCAATAGTTGCAATCGATTACTTCACCAAGTGGGTGGAAGCTGAACCGTTGTCCACAATTACTGAAAAAGAAGGCAACAGATTTTTTCAGGAAGAATATTGTGTGTTGGTTCGGGATACCTCGGGCTATTGTTACGGCCAATGGGAAACAATTCGATAGTAAGGGCTTCAGGAAGTTTTATGAGGACCTCCATATTGCATTAAGGTCCGCCTCACCTGCTCATCCGAAGTCAAATGGGCAAGTGGAAGCAACGAATAAAACCATCAAGGGCAACTTGAAAGCAAGGCTCGGTTCCTGTAAAGGTCTGTAGGTTGAGGAGCTGCCAGAGGTATTGTGGGCACATCGGACAACTTACAAGGACTCATACTGGGGAAACCCCTTTCTCTTTGGCTTATGGATGTGAAGCAATCATTCCGGCAGAGATCGGGGTAACGACCCATCGAGTGCGGCGTTTTGAGGAAAGGCATAATGAAGATCTCCTTAAGCACCATCTGGTTTTAATAGAAGAGAAGAGGGAGATCGACGCTCAAGGTGGCAGTGAATCAGCAGAAGATGACGTGTTTCTATAATAAGGGGGTTCAGAGACAGATATTCCTACTCGGTGACTTAGTTTTACAACGGGTCACTTTGAATACGAGGAAGCCTGAGGAGGGTTAATTGGGGGCCAAATGGGAAAGACCTTACAGAGTTGTTAAAATCATCAGGTTGAAGCAATATAAGTACCAACATGAAAATACCAGCCCGAGGACATCAGATCGGTCTCCCACTTCATTCACCACCATCTTTTTTATAGTTCCCGGCACCAAGTCGGTGACCCGTTGATACCGATAACCAGGGGACAGATGTTGATGGTGATTTTTCACCCCCAATAAGTCAAAATCCCAAGGAAAGATAATATGAGGATTACATTTAGCAGATGAAAGCCCGAGGTACAGAGAGATATCTCGGGGCAGAACTAGAGGATAGGTTGGGGAATCAACCCGACCTAATAAGAAAGTATCAGAGTCGGAGCAGCCTCGGCATCAGACTCGGTATTCAGAGCCTCGTGTCAGCCTCAGCAGATCAGACCCGGTTAAGGATATAGGAGGTCGGGCAGACCGAGCACCGTGAGTCTCAGCACACCGATGAAAAGATATCACATTCAACAAGCACTTAGACCCGTGTGGCCATTCGTCTCGGCACACCAGCCTTGGGACCAGAGGATGGTTTGTTGTATCATAATGTATGCCCTATTTGGAAAAAATAAGCTTTTAAATAGATGTGATGATTATGAGAAAAGCAACGGTTCAGTGGCAGAGCCGCCATAGGCCGGTGCAGTGGCAGGTAGGTGGCAGAGCATAGCCGCCATAGGCCACCATAGGTCGGTGCAATGACAGAAAAATGAAGTGTTCCGATTGGCCAAATTATGGGAAGTTAAAGAGAGTTGCTACTGTAATGATAAACATGTGACATGAGCTGATGTCATAGGCGGTGGACCAGTGGATTCAGACGCACTATATAAAGAGGGGTTGAGAACTCATTAAGGAGGGGTTGGCTAATTGATCTTTTCGCTTGTAATAGATATCAAAAAGCTTATTGTAAGCAAGAGCTAGTAAGAGGTCGGTCAGGCGTGTAAGCGAGAGAGAGAGAGGTAGGACTGACCCGAGCTCCTGATAAAAACTTCATTTTTCTTTGTGCCCGTGGATGTAGGTCGGGTCCATCCCGTCGAACCACGTTAAATCATCTGTTTTGTCAGTGTGTTTTCTCATCTTTTGCTAAGTTTGCATTTGGTCCCCAAACCAAACAAATTCACAATTGAAAGAGGATTGTTCGAGGAATGGTTTTTCCGAATTACCCCTAAAACGAAAATCAGCCATCAACAGGTAGAATATTTTTCTCACACCCTATACATACGTGGCAGCCAAGTATAGACAATTACACGATAATGCAATTTTATTACCCACATATTACTAAAAGCAAAAGAAATCAATTGTCAATATAACAGCCAGCCTAGTCTCTACCTAACCACGAAGTCACCCGCAACAGATTTTTCTTTCGTCGTCCGTGGTCCACCGGAAGCGTCAATTGAAAGTATGTTTGTTGATTATTTTTTTACCCTTACAGAAAAACACTTCTTTTACTTGAGTGATGTAGGATTAAATTTAAATTCAAAAGTTTTGTTTCCAATTGCTCATGTAATACTATCCTTTTAACTGTATTTGAATAAAAAGAGAGATCTAGCAAATCACTCTTAAGTGTTAGTTGTGTTTTTTGTTTTGTTATTTTTTTATTTGTTGTACTCTAAAAATTATACAATCTGCGTTTATTGGGAATCAGAATTCATATATTTTGAGCCCAACCACACGTCTGCCGAATACAGCTCGAAAATCCACGACAACAAGAGGAGAGACCCAAACCCCCTATCCACATTTGTGAGAAAGGAATTATTGAGTCCTTCCTTGAGGGCGGTGGCGTATCTACACTGGCCCCACAATTTTTTTTTTTAAATAATTTATATATATATATATATTATAGAAAATAGAAACAATTAAATAATACCTATAAATACATTATTTATTAATTTTTAAGTAGTATTTTTAAACATAATATGTAGGTCCAAGCCCAAATTAGTTAAAAAAATTCCAACACACTTTTTCATCAATCTTAATTCTTAAACATGTCTAAAATAAATGATAACTTTGAATTTGTTTGGATCATTATATTTAATTTGTATGTATATAGATAATTGACTACTTTTCATTTTAAATCCACTCACTTATGTATTTTTTCACTTGCAAAAGAATAGAGATTCCATTATATTTAAATAAAAATAATCATGTTTATACTTAGATTTGGTTATTGAACTTCTAATTTATTGATATATTTGTAATGATTCTTTTACTAAACCACGTCGTGTATAGTTATGTATAAAATATTCAAACATCAATATAATTATAATTATTTTGTATATTTTTTATTTATATTTATTTTCCATAATTTTGCCCCGACTAACTTGATTTTCTGGTTACGCCACTGCATGAGGGGATTTGTTGTTGGCTCCAACCACTCAGTAGGCCTCGGTCTTATTGACACATTTCTGTGTACCTTAGGAAGAGAATAATGCAGATGCTATTATACTTTAATTTGTTCATGATGCCTATTTATGCCGATAGTTATTCATATTTATAAATTTTAGATGAGGGTAAAAGTATAAAGTGATTGTGAGTGTCCCTCTTCTAGAAATATACCATTTTTTGTAAACATAAGGTTCTCAATGACTTTGGGTTTGTTTTTTCTATTAAGACAATTGCATATGCTCGTCTATTGTTTATGCTTTAGGTCATCTTTTTAAGATGGAGGATGGTCAGGTGAAATTGAGCGATGGAAAAGAAACTCAGGCATCTACAGAATTACCTTTACATTGGAGTGAATGGCAACTCCTCGATTCCATTCTCCCTACGGGTGGGTTTGCACATTCATTTGGTCTTGAGGCAGCAATTCAAGCTCGTGCAGTTTCATCTCTTGATGATCTCCGGACATATGTGATTCATATCTTGGAGAATACTGGCAGCTTACTCCTTCCTTTTGTGTGCACTGCAACATTGAGTCCAGATTTAGAAACCTGGCATAAACTGGACAGAATGCTGGATGCTACTTTAACTAATGAAGTGAGTCGAAAGGCATCAACTGCACAAGGTTCAGCACTTATGAGACTGGCTGCCTCAGTGTTTACAGAAGCTCCATCTCTCAAGAAAATGAGGGAAACTTCTCTCAAAGCTGGAACTGTTGCTTTCCATCATGCTCCTGTTTTTGGGATTATTTGTGGACTTCTTGGATTGCATAGAGGAACTTCTCAGAGGGCTTATATGTTTATCACGCTTAGGGACGTTATTTCTGCTGCAACAAGGTTGAATTTAGTCGGACCGCTTGGGGCAGCCGTATTGCAGCATCAGATTGCTTTTGTTGCTGAAGCTATGTTGACAAAATGGATGGACCGCACAGTGGAGGAAGCTTGCCAGTCTTCTCCTCTACTTGACACTGTACAGGGTTGCCATGGCTACTTGTTTTCTAGATTGTTCTGTTCCTGAAATCCTACGTGAAGGTATACTCGATACTTATTACTTACTAGTTACTATTTACTTGTTACTGGGCATAACTCTGTCTCAACTAGTTGGGTCAGATAAAAGAATACTTTTTCCTTCGTTGTAATGCTCTATGCAAGAGTGTCTGCTCTATGTTTACCCATTGACGATTGTAAATAATTTTATATTTTTCATTTTTAAATACTGAAAACTGCTGCAAGTTGGAATGAATTTTTACATTGAAGGAAGTTTCTAAAATACCGGTTGATACCATTTTGTAATTATGCATAGAAGTCGTGCTTCTAGTAATATATTATATAGTATTTGATTTTTTTGAATGAATTGCCGCATGACCTGCTTGTTAATTACAGTATTTTAGGGACAAACACTAAAGTTTTATCTTTTAACTTTAGTGGTTATGTTTGGTTGCTGCACATGTAAAAGATATGATGTAACGACTCTTGGCAAGTATGAGGAAAAAGTTGAGATTTTATGCTTCTACCTCATTTTAGTTTGACATATTGTTTAGTTTAGTCCTCTAGAAAGAAAGACTGGTTGTTTATTTTGGCATAATGTTTGAACTCTGTCAGAGATTTGAATTAATATACGTAAACGTCTATTTATTTGTCTTTACATGAGCATAATGGCTTTAGCCTTTGGTTTGACTTTTGAGTCCTTGTATTGAAAAGTACTTTATATAGTACTAGTATGTAATAGCTTCCAACAGTAGCTAGGTTTTGATTTGAGATCACCTCTAGTCCTTGATTTTTCTCTCGGGGGAAGACCTGACTTTCTTTCTTTTGTTCTTCATTGCCTGGTAGCCAAAGCATAATATTCATTTTTTGCTTGATTATTATTATTATTATTTTTAAAAATGAAAATAAAATCGTTCTAGCCTATTGCTTCTGGGTTTGTTTCGTATATTGCAGTTTCGATTTGAAACTTTCAAATTCATTAATTGATATCTACAGTAAATATAGGTTCTTTCTTTTTGTTTGGACCATTAGGGTCGCTCTTTGGGTTGCAATTGCATTCTATTATTGTGGAGTTTGGAGTCGATTGTGAGGTTTATTAGAAAATCAGTTTCTGTCAGCTCAATTTTGCAAGTTAGGTAAGCCATCCGATGGTGGTTTGATGGGTTTTTTATTGTTATTATCTATTTTTAACTATCATCGTACTTGTTTTTTTGCTTGCTTTCATTTTATAGTATAATCATGACAATTTTACTTGTATTTTGATTTCTTAATTCAGATGATTCATTTGATATCTCCGTTTTAAGGGGAGTAAGATTAATGGGGAGTATGATATCTACTATCTACTTGTAAATGCATGAGTTTGATCGTTGCTTTATCTGTTCTTTATAATTCTTGTGTTTTTCACGGTATGTTGTTGTTTGTGGATGTTTCAGGTAAGCAGATTTAGTAGCTGAGGTGGCATTGATTTCAAGACTACTCGGTTAGGTATTAGATCGAGTCTTATTGTAATAAGTCACTGTCGTGATGGTCGACAGTTGGCTATTTTCTTTTTGGGTCTTTTACCGTATTCTTTGTATTAGGTAGTGTTTTGTCACGGAATGCCAAATGGGGAGATTGTTAGTTCCATTTTTATTGGCAATGTCCGTAACAAAACAAGTTCAATTGAGTTGTAATGAGTCTTGAAGATATCGGAGCAATTGGACAAATATTTTGACAAAATTTGATGGAGTTATCCGAGTGATGTTCACTCTTTTGAATATTCCAGAAGATTTAGAGGTCAAATTGACATTAGGTCAGTTGCATTGGAAAGTAGACTCGAAGACGATCGCGTACACAAATCCGAACCGAATTCGAAATTAATCCAATTTCACCACCCCCTAAGATTGATAGTAACCTCTTTATTTTTGTAATACCCGAATATTTTTCGGAACTATTCTGGAAGATTTCCGAATTGAAGTGTAGAATTTGGAACGGGATGTTATTCGAAAATAAGAGTTTATGTGTTAGAAAATAGATCGGAATATTTTATTTGTCGCGTTGGAAAACGCGTGGTTTCGAGATCTGGTTACGCGATTTCTGATTTTATCGTTATAGGCGTAAAAGATTCTTATTTCGGCTATAAAATTTTCAAACGAACTCCAATTAGGTTGATTCTTGAACCATCAGATTCGTTTTTCCGAAACGAACAACTTTCATGTTAAACACTTTTCAAAATTTATATCAGAAGGCTTTCAAAAATACGAATTTTTGTGAAAGCCCCATGATAGGGACCACCCGATTTCAATTTTCGGGGTGTCTAAACATAAATTTCCAGAATTCCTCTATAAATATCCTCAAGTTTCCATAATTGCAAAAAGAACAAAAGCTTCTCAAACACCTCCACCTGACCCCCTCTCCCCTAAAACAATGTCTCGGTTCGTGAGGCTCGTCCGCCGACCAGCCGACGACCACCGGCTGGCCGACGACCCAGAGGGTGTGCCCAACCACCCCTCATCTGAAGGTGGCCGGCGGCGGCCCCAGATCGCCGCCGACAGGGAGAAAGAGAGAGGGATAGGCGCACATGTGGGTTTCCCGATCCCGAGCCACCCGCCAAATCGAAACTATCGAAGAGTACTACAAGTTGGCGGTGATGGATTTTCCGTTCCGTGCCCGGTTGCACGCACAACGAGGGAGGAATATTCGGATGAGTAGTTACCCATGATGAACAGTAACTTCGATCGAAATTCCGTCGATTCCAGCGCCTTCGTGGGATCGTTTTGAGTCAGTATATGGCCTCGAAATCTCGATAAGACCTCACAGTAAAAATCTGCAAATTTCAAGTTTATAGTTAAATGTTTGGATGTATCCAGTAGCTTCGTAGCGTAGAGTATTGATATGAATCGAATTGTTTGAGTATTAATATATTGAATATGAGCATTCGGTAGAATTCGAGTGAAAACAGAAAGAGTTTGATCGATCCGATAGAATATGTAAGTTTCGGTAAAATTGGGTTTTTGCGTATAAAGATGTGTTTTGGTTTTGATAATAGTTTTGATTTATTTATGATATTACGAACATGTTTGGATAAATCCGGGAAGGTTCGGAGGATTTGGGACCCTTCCGTAGCATTTACGGAAATTTTTTCGGAAGATTTTCCAAAAATGCGTAAACCGAGAATTTAGGTAAACTAGTGGCTTAGAATAGTTTGTGATGGTGTTTTAAGATTACTGAAAATGAAAGTATTGAAAACTCTGTAAGTTTGATTTGGTTGTTCCGGAAAGTTTCGGCATTTTGTCGTACTTTAGTCGAGAACTCTGTAAGTCGTGTTTCTGATGGCATTTTTGACAGATGTGACTAGGACCTGAAGTGCTCACGAAGCCAAGTAAGTAACTCATGAATACTTGTAAGTTGATTTATGTTTATATATATATATATATATATATATATAATTGAAGTGTTTAGGTTAAAGACGAAAATAGATAAGAGATGGTATTGAGAAAGAAGTGTGAGACTATATGTGGTTCAGTAATCGACCACCACATGTATGGATTTTGGTTATTGTTATGCTATAAAGTGAAGTAATTGACGAGCTCAATGTCTATATGCATGTGTTTATGTACGTAAGTTTATGAATGTGTAATGGCATGTATATGTATACGTAAATGAAAAAGTATATGTATAAGTATTGATACATGTATTTGTATTGGTATGTGATGATATGCCATGGATAATTATGTATGGTAGATCGACAAAAGGAATAAGTCATGTTTTCTAAATTTTTATGTGTATGTGTAGATGTGTGTTATTGGAATAAGTTTATTAATGACTAATGAATATGATCTAGTGGTATAGAGGTTGGGTTGGTATAAGCTAAGTCTTTTCCGAGGGATGGAAGTTCGTCACTGATTGGATACGTATATGAATGGTGAATGTTGACTGATAAGTAAAGAATATGATTGATCGATAAATGAAGAGATGTGAGGACTGTGAGAGATATGAGATTTGATTTCGTAATAAGATGTATATTCGTATGTTTGAAATATATGTATGTATATGAGTATTTGAATGATGTTTGGATTGTTTGTCGTGTATGTGCTTGTGTATGAAAAGTCGTGTGATGAGTTTATGTTATATGGTGTGAGCGTTTGTGTGTATGTTCGATTAGATGATTCGCGGTGTAGTAGTCCAGCTGGTTCGGTCGGAATTCATCTCATACCTATTCTAAAATAGATAATGAGTCTCGTACGAGCATCGTATGTGTAAGCCAACCGTATGTATGTGTTGTTGAATGATATGATCTTTGATGTATCGGTTGTTGTGTGCTTCATGGTTGGTTGCTTGATGTTCGTAAATGTTTCTGTGTGTATATGTATGATAGAACTCGTGTTATGTATGAATCGTGTATGCTTATGTGAAATGAATGGATGATTTGAAACCGATGAGAATATCAGAGGTTATAAAGCGTGTTTGCCAAGTTGTAATGGTATGAACGTATATGTATAAGAATTACGATATTGTATTTGCATGTATATAAGAGAAGTATGTTTCAAATTGAAAGAAGTGTGATTGTTTCATCGATTTGATAATATCTCAAATATGTTTAATCTTAATAAAGTATAATAAGTCTGACTCCACGACTCCACGTCACATATAATGGAAATGGATTCGATGTAAAACGACTTATTTGTGATGTTCGGGTCGATGCTTTGTGTGATTTGAATGTTTGGCTAATAGATTGACATATATGGGAATTTGTAGATTTGAAAATTTGTCATAGTAAAGTATAAAATATAATAAAAGTTGGTAAATCTGAACTTGTAACAATTTATTAATTCTGTTAATCTGTTGATATGTTTCACTTGTTTGTTTATAGTAGCATCAATGGTTACTTACTGAGTTTTTAAAACTCACACCAAACCAGTTTGCTAGTTTTGCAGGTTGGCTTCCAGGTTGGTCAACCACGACAGCTTTGGAAGTCATGCTCGAGACGCGGATCACCCAAGCGGCAGTCACCCTCGCAAGTGTCCTGATAGAAGTTTGATTATTGCTTTATTTGTCGTGCTGAGCACGCTGTTTGTTTATATATATATTAGTAAATGTTTTGATCGTGTATGATGTGGTGGGCACAGAGCCCTTGAGTGTTGATAGATGATGTAGGCGGAGCCTTTAGGATATGATTTTGATGAGATTTGTGTGGACCTGAGGTCCTTTTATTTATTTGAAGTCTTCTTAGATTCCCTTTGATGCTGGACTGTGATCCAGGTTGTCCAGTTTTAAGATATATCATGCCGAATTTTTGGTATTCAGAGGCTTATGGAGATGGGTCAATCATGTCTCCTACCGGTAGCATCATGCCTCTAGCGGGGTGTTACAATTTTTTTTGGAATCGTTGGAAATCCTGCCGCCAAATCACCTCTTCCTGAATCCTACACCACCAAATCACACCCTTTGAGGACGACATCTATATTCTCTAATTCTAATTCTTTATTAAACATATGAAGCATCTAAGTTAATGGTATTGCAATCCTGTCAATAATTGTCTTGTTTTTGTTGTATCAATATGATTTAAATATTAATAAATTATCTCAATGTCTATGATATATGTTCACCTTAAATAATTCATGTAGTGTATATGATTAATAATTGATGAGCATGGTTTGCTTAAAATAAAAGGAGAAAATATGTATTTGATAAAAGAAGAACAAATATGTATCGAGATAATTCATTTATTTTTATTTATTTAGGGTAGTGTTTTGATAGCAAGTCATTTTTGTTGTCCTAATTGGGATTAAAAAAAATTGATTTTCAAATCATCCTAAATCTCTGGTCCCTAATTATCTTTGACACTATACTATTGACTATACATGGCAAAAAAGCCCGGGCCTGGTTCGGCCCGGGTTTAAAATAAATAATTAAATATATTTTTTTATAAAATATATATATTTATATAATAAATTTTTATTTTTATAATAAAAATCAGGCTCGAGTCGGCCCGATGCCCGCCCCAGGCCTATTTTTTTTTTTGTCGGGCTCGGGCCGGGCTTATCAAAGCCCTGCCCGTTGCCATCCCTACTATTGACCTACTATCATTGTTTATTGAATTTTTTTTAACAATATTTGTACTAAATACTAAGCCCCCTCTAAATTAAATTTCTAGGTACGTCATTATTATTATTATTTAAAATCTTTGGAAACTCCGCCGCCAAAGCACTCATTATGGGCTTAAACGGAGCAAGTAA
>SKCR01008441.1:0-23912 GCA_019454045.1 Zanthoxylum bungeanum | reverse complement strand
ATGTGATATATATCAGGCGTAGTATACGTAGTATTACGTATTTCGATCCAATATCGGATGTCACGTGCTAGGCCTGGGGCTGGAATTGTGTCTGCCCCGTACGAAGCACATATCGAATCTCTGGTAACTAGTCTCTATAATCGGATAAACATGACCTAGTCATTTTATCCCGATGACTGTAGTACATAAGAGAACCAATTTCGTATCCTACGTGACCATCATCTCCACTATGACTGGAGTGATACTTCCGTCTTGACATCACACCCACCATACTACGATTCTCAATATACCCAGCAGAGGCGTACACATAACCTGTTAAAGCCCTGGACGACCTAAAACCAAAGCATATTGATTGTCGCAAGTATTAGCGGTGCAAGTCTCAGGTTAAGACCAAATACACCTACCCTGATTCAGACTTCCATAGACACATAGTCATACTACCAATGGAATTCTGAGGGGTCTATCCAGAGCGAAGCTGTTTTTCGTACCATCGGTAAAACACAACCTCCTATTACACTTGCATGAGTATCCTATACCAAAATATATGAGAATTATGTCGTTATGCCATCACAACGCGCAAAAGTGTAATACTAGTCTATTCCGCATTATCGATGTCCAATCTCGATAATACTACGACTATGAATATTTAATGATTAAACCTTCGTGGATTGATACTGTCTTATATCATCTCAATCCGAAACTAATCATATGGACCTTCTATCATTTATACATCTTGGTGATCTAATCACAAATGATAAAAGAGCAATTTCCTCTGTCACATAGTTAATTTGTACAACAGCACCATGATCTGTACAAATAGTGACACTATGATTCATAACTGTCTAACACATGCATATGGTCCAGTCGACGAAAATATTTCCCATGACTCTTGTCGAGTCAAGTTGAAGTCTTGGACCTTCATCTGGTCCAGACGACATTGAAGACTCCCCTGAACCTTCTTATGGTCCAGTTGATTAGAGATTATCTTAGACCGTCATCTGGTCCAGTCGACGGGAACATTCCCCATGACTCTTGTCGAGTCAAGTTGAAGACCTGAACCTTCATTTGGTTCTGACGATATTGAAGACTCCCATGAACCTTCTTCTAGTCCATTTGATTGGAGATTATCCTAGACCTTCATATTGTCCAGTCAACGAGACATTCCCTAATAACATTCGTCGGGTCAGATAATCTCATGGACCAAAATTTGGTCCAGTTTACTGAGAAAACTTATAAACCCTCATCTATGTAGCATGACCTTCATCTGGTCTAAAGCAATGCCGATATTCCAAATGACATGGTGATTTCAGTCTAGTCGATTGAAGATTATCCTGGACCTTCATCTGGTCCAGTCAACGAGACATTTCCCAATAACCTTCGTCGGGTTAGAGAATCTCCTGGAAAACTCCTAAACCCTCATCTATGTAGCATGACCTTCAACTGGTGTAAAGCAACGACAATATTCCAAACGACATGGTGATTTCATACGACATACTTGTATGAGTACTCTCCAAGCCAATGATTTCTTGACTTAGAGAGTATGAGATAAAACTATACGGGTCAAATTTTGGCCAAAGACCCAAATGCCATTATATCTCAGGCCCACACATCAGACAATGCCCAATTAGCACCAAACGACACTGAGTCCACTCACATGAATCATAGACAGGGCCCATGAGCCTATACATTACCCAAATGACCTAAGGTTTATGTGAGCCCATCTGACTGATAAGGGTTTCAGCAAGATCCTAATCATATTGCTTGATGTCTCATTCGATATTATCAGACTAGTTTACGCCCTATTTTCTTCTTAATAAGGAAATTAAGTCTCTGGATCGTGCGGAACTACCTACAAACACGGTAGTCTAATCTAACTACTATAGCCTATAGGGATTATACATAATCCCGATATCTAGGCATTCATAATTCAACCCTGATTTAACTATCATTTCCTTAATAGAGTTGATGTACGATTCTTTCAGGGAATCTTAATCCGACTTGAAAGCTACTTCATAGGCTATAAAATGAGAGGGGGTCCAATGGATTGATTTATTCAAGCTTTGGCACTCACACTCGAGTTATCAAAGTATACAACACCCCTAAATACCAGCCCACCGCCCTCACGACAATCTATTAAGATCAAGGTAACCTTGAATCTTGTTCTTCCATCTCTTCCGTTCGTCTACCACTGACTTTAGCGCCGGAGTGCCTTCAGCATCCACCACACTGGTGGATAGATACTTTGCGCTTACTTTACATTTGTTTTATAGGATCGTTAGAGCCCACATCATACAAATTTTCAATTGGAGGCCGAATGCGAAATTCAGCGTCTACGATACTACACAACATATATATTTTCTAGACTTTTTGAAGAATTTAAGATTGCTGATTTTGTTGTTTGTTTGTATATTTATAGCTAATTTGAATACTTTGTAATCCCTGATAAGAACAGGCGCAATAATGGAGTCACTTTCCTACACCAACTTCACGAACTGATAGCGTAACACAATATACAGGGACGGATCCAGCTTTGCATTTGGGGAGAGGCGGACTAATTTATATAATTAATAACAAATATTGTTATTAAAAAAGTCATAACATCAAGTTAAATTAATACAATAACAATATAAAAAATATATTAAAATCTAGACCTTCATTTCAAATCACGAAAATCATCTTCAAGTGAAGTGAATCTAATTTAAAATTTTTGACAATTTATTTTTCAATATACACTAACATACAATACGAAAAAAATTCATCTTATTACGAAACGTTGTATTGACAATATTCATCGCTGCAAATGATCGCTTCGTTGTAGAGGTAAAAACTGAAAGTGTGAGAATAAGCATTACCACCCTATATCCAAGTAGATATATTTCTGGTTTTCTAGTTTTCACCATTCATTGGCACAAATCAGAAATAGTTGACAACATTTTAAAATCAAAAAGTTTTCTTACATGTTCAAAATGTAACATCTCATGCTATAGAAATATAGTATATTGCATCTTTGATGATCAATAGGCTGTTTATAAAAGAAAAAAAAAAATTTAATAGGCTGCAATAATATCTAAAAAAGTCATCATCAAAATTAAATATTTGATTGACATCAACTCCATCAAAATTAACATTAAGTTATAATTTATTTGTCAGATTTTATGCATAAAAATAAAAAATAATCTCATAAAAATTAATTCCATTTAACTAAAAAACTGATGGTGAAGATGCTGGTTCAAGTTCATGAGAAAACGTGACCATGAGTTTTGGCTTTATTTGCTCAAAAAAATAATTTGTTTTATTTTTTTAATTGCACAAGACAAAGAGAATTAAAATAATTTTGTTTCTTACCACTTTCAAGAAAAAGTTGGTACTCCTTCTATCTTCTTTCTTTTCCAAGGATTTGTTTTATTTTTTTAATTGCTATTTGGTAAGGTGTGTTTGGTTTAGTGATTTAGGGTTCAGGATCTCACCTTGAGGTCTTGAGTTTGAATCCAGATAGTGTGTTTTTTGTAAGAGCCTGAGACAGTCGGGAATTTCATCTGCTCCGTTTAAGTCATGAATGATAACGATTTCAAAAAAAAAGAGTGTTATTTTATTTTATTTATTTTTAAATGAGAAGGGACACCATTGACTTATGGAAAAAACCTTTATATAGGTTATATATCAAACTAAAATAAAAAATCAATAATATTAATAATGAAATATAATAATGTCACAAAAATATCTTGAATATTGATTCTATAATAAAGAGATATTATTTCCTTAATACTATTTCTATAATAAAGAGATATTATTTCCTTAACATATATCATCAATATGTTGATATTCCTTCAATAATACAAATAATAATGTATGTGATAATCTCATAAGCTTAGAATCAATCCTTATATAGCAATTATGAAGGAAAAAGGGAATGGTCAAGAATATGGTTCTTCATGTTGACCAAAAAGGGAGGAATTATGCTTAATACAAATTAGAAACCGTTATTTATTCTTTGAGTTATTGGTTGAATATAGCATCAAGGACAAATTATATTCTTGTTTTCACTCACTTTCACTTTGCATTTTCTTTTTTCTAGATATGCCATTAATATAATTTGTTGAACAGAAATTCTGCATTTCTGGATCGGTTTGGTAATCAATTTTAAATTTTTATAATTTTAAAAATGTATACCATTGTATCATTTTTAGCTCCTGTATTATTATTTTTATAGTATGAGATGTGCTAATGTGTAGGTGAGTTTACATGCGATTTCTTCTTTTTTTTTTTTAAAAAAAAAAGATGACACGTTATTAACTAGATTGATTCGGTTTCAATCAGTTTGAAAGAAATTTAAATTAAATTTTAATATAAGTTTGTGGGAAATCAAATAAAATTCAATTTTTAATAATAAAATCGATCCAATAATCGGTTAAGATATGTTTGATTTAGTTCGATTAATGTTTGCCCATCCCTAGACATTTATGAGATATTGGCTACTTTCTTTCGAAAATTAATATATCGATATTGATACATATTAACAATCCAAAATTAAGTGATAATTAAAAGCGTTTATATTATAACCCAAAATTATTCTTCTACTTATCCCCCATAGGAAAAAAACTACAAGGAGTACAACTAAAAACTCCTTGATTTTTTTTTATTATGGTCAATCCCACCATGTAATTTTAAAATATATTTGCTATTTTTATAATAAAAGAATAATGAAAAAGAAAGAACCCATTATCTCATAAATGTCTCCTTAGTTCCATAATGCAAGCATATAAAATAATTGCTGATCAAATAAAGTTATATATATATATAATATATATATATATATATATATATCAATAAGTTGATATTCCTTCAATAAAACCATTAATAATATATGTAATAATATCATAAGTTCAGAGTCGAGCTTTACATGGCAATTATGAAGGTGAAAAAGGCATGGTCAAGAATTTGGTTCTTCATGTGGACCAAAAAAGGAGGAATTGTGTTTTAAAAACAATATCAATATGACAATATATCATGATAAGATCTATGATTAGGTTCTAATTAAAGGTGGCATCTAGGTCAAACTCCAAAATATATATTTTTTCATCCATATTACAACCATAGCCTACTATTACAAAAAAGGATTTATTATCTACTAGCTTTCACTACAAGAAAAATGATATTCAGTGTCCAAAGATTTATCGTCTCCATGAAAATCGTTGCTAAATGTATCATTTAGCGTCGCTAAAAACAAGCGACCCTAAAAGTAACAACAATTTACGTCGAACTTATTAACAACGCTGTATGTTAGTTTTAGCGTCGCCAATGAATTTGACGACGTTAAATGTAATACATTTGCATCGACTATTTTAGGCGACGCTAAAATATCTATAATAATAATTATTATCATTAATAATTATAATTATAATTAATTAGTGTCGCCTATAAAGTTGGCGATGCTAAAAAACCTTTAATAATAATAATTAATTAGCGTTGCCTATTTTTGGCGATGGTAAATTTATTACATTTAGCGTCGCCAAAATCAATTGTGATACTAGAAAACATATAAAACTAAATAATAATAATAATAATAATAATAATAATAATAATAATAATAATAATAATAATATTATTATTATTATTATTATTAAATAATTAATTATATTTATGTGCATTACACGCCCACACATATATATTATTCTTTACATCTTATTACAATAAACTGATTATAGTCTAATGGTAACTATGCTACACCTTACATCAAGAGTTCAAATCACACAAATTATAATAATTTATAAAATTATAAATGTTGATTATTACATGGGCTTAGGCCTACCGTTGAGTGATACTAGGGTCTAGGTGTGGGCCCCACCCATGGTTGGTTAGGTGGGCTCTATGGTGGGTCCCATAATATATTTTTTAAAATAGTAACAGAATTTTCATTTCAAAGATTTAGCATTGCCTGAGCTTATTCGACGCTAAATGTAATTATTGATAATTAAATATATTTTAATAATAGTTTTTCTTAATAATTTTTAATAGATTTAGCATTGCTAAGTTGGCGATGCTAAATATCAACATTTAGCATCGAAATTTTATTATCGACGCTAAAATATTTTCGCGATTAGTTTTTAATATCCATTTTCTACGTCGCCATACTTCGACACGAAGTAAATAAGATAACAATAGATTTTAAATTGCTGGTTATATTCTGGAGACCGTCGATATGAACGGCTGACTGAGACCCCAAAATTTAACCCAAAATTAGGTCTAAAAGCAATTATATTTTTTAAAGTATATACTAAAACTACATGAACATGTTCTTTAGTGTTCACTGAAAAAATCATCGCCAAATATATAATTAGCGTCGCCAAAATCGTACAAACAAAAGTAACAACATATTGTGTCATAACGATAACGACGCTAAAAGTATAACATTTAGCGTCGTCACAGAACTTTCGACGTAAAAATATTAGCATTTATTATCGTAAAAAATTTTCGAAATTCAACTTTTAGCTATCCTTCTTTTTCGCCTTGTCTATCTTATTTTTGGCTTTCGTTACTCATTACGCTCATTTCCCTAATGGATTGGCGCCTGCAACTCGCTGAATTTCTACATAGTAAATTCCTCTATCATAACTACTCGGAAGAGACATTTAAGTCGTATTCATACTAATCTCTATTATTTAATTTTAAAATAAATATTTACACTTTTATGTGCTTTTATTAACTTAGATTCCAAAATCTAATAGTTCTATTGTCTCAAAGCCCAACTAACATCTAATGTCCGTTTAATTAAAGTCCGATGGGCTTTCTATTGATTTCATTAGGCTTGGGCCTTGGTCAATGTGGGTCAAAACCCAATTTCCAAGCCCAATAAGGAATCACCCTCATTGCCATAAAATCAATATCAAGCCCATAAGGCCCAATTAAACAATAAAAGCCCATTTATTACATTTGGACTTAAATGGTGTGATTTAGGCCCATTTTGGATCCAATCCAAATGGTCCAAATCTACTTGGCCCAACCAAGCCCATTTATGACCAAATATAATAGTTTTAGGCCCAATTCCAATTTAAGCCCAATTAACCAAATTTAAAATTCCAAATTTTATAAAATTAATTAATTAAAGTGTATTTCATGATTAATCCTTTAAATCAATATTCCCAAAATATCAAATTAATCTATTAATCATATTTTTATCTTAAATACATGTCCAACATTATTTAATCAAAAATCAAGTCCCTAATCTTCATCAAGCATTCGGCCAAGGTGATTAAAATGGTTCCGATTTCGTTTTCAATCCAATCGAGTTACAAATCATCATCTCCATATTATTTCAAGTCATCCAATGTCTTAAAATTAAAAAATCATCTAGTCCACATGCTTGCATGTATTCGGCCAAGCCTCATTTGGGTTGGAAAAATTAATCCAATATTTTCCATGAAATTGATGATGTATAATCTATTTAACATACATCTAAGCATATTTAATCAAGCAAACTCATCAAATCATGCTTCAAACAATTTTCCCCAAATAACATCCTAATATATTTGCATGCTTTTTAAGCTCAATGATACCATTGTTGGAAATCTAATCCATGTCCCAAGATCAAAAGCACAAGCAAAATATATAAAAAGAATGAACTATATTGAAGTATGGCGGAAGGAATGTGGATGCGTTTGATGAAACAAAACTTGCTCCTTTGTGCAGTGAAGGATTCGGCCAAGCAGAGAAAAGAGAAGCTCCAAGCTATTTGATCCTTCCAAGCTCTAAGATGAGTTTCCCATAACACCTTGTATGATCCCTTGATGTTGCTAGCCAAAGTTGTGATTAGAGTTCCAAACTTGTACACTTTCTTCTTGTCTTGCCACAAAACAAATGAAGAATGGAGAGCCAAAACAATGCCCACTGTTTCGGTAATTTGAGAGGAGAGGAAGAAGATGTGATTTTTTGTCTCAAAAATCAATTTATATTTATGTCATAATAATTATTAAATAATAATATACTTATGACACAAACATGCAAAGGCTTAGAGTGTCTAACACTCAATTTCCATGCATTACCCTGAGTGCTTTGTACACTATCTTCATGCAATCAACAATTAAAAATGCAAATAATGACATGTGTCATGTGGGCCCCACACGTTTCCAAATGAAAGTGGGCCCACGTGCACTCACGCGTTCGGGTTCCGATATTTCCGAAATACCGAACTTACGTCGCGACGTTAATTAAATCGAATTTAAATAAATAATTGCGCCTAGCGAAATTATTATTTACGTCGCTAACGAATTAATTCTAAATTAACTCGTTTGCCCGAATTAAAATCTAATTTTAATTTCGCGTCGAAATCGAATTCCGATTATTATATCGAATATAATAATTTACGATTAATTCTAAATTAATCGTTCTCTCTCTTTTTATAGTACTTTATCCAAGATAAAGTCTCTCCGTAATTAATCCAAGATTAATCGAGTTTGAATCATACGTCATCGGTGAATCTTCGGGAAGCGAACCCAAGAGACCTCTAGATATGTTGGCAGTAAATCCGGTTGTCGAACTATTCGAACACGTACGTACCAAGTACTACGTTTTTACCGATTTACAAGACAAGGTTAGCTTCTAGCAAAACGCCATGCCTACCCAATTCTCTAGAAATATTCTTACTGGAATATTAGATCTATAACAGGCGTAGTATACCGTAGTATAGTGTATATCGAACCAGTATCGGATGATCACATGTAAGGCCTGGGGCTGGATATGTGTTGCCCCGTACGATACACATATCGGACATCAAGCAACCAGTCTCTTTGAATCGGATAATCCTGACCTAGTCATATTATCCCGATGGTTGCAACCATTATAGAGTACTAGTTCTGTATCCCTCGCGATCATCATCTCCATATGTCTGAAGTGATACTTCCATCTTGACATCACACCCAGTACACTACGATTCTCGATAAACCCAGAAGAGGTATACACAGAACCCGTTAAAGCCCTGGACCACCAACAAACTAAATTTTACCGATTGTCGTAAGTACTAGCGATGCAAATCTCAGGTTAAGATCATATGCACCTACCCTGAAGCGGACTCCCATAGACACGCAGACATACTACCAATGGGACTCCGCGGGGTCTATCCAGAGCGAAGCTTTTTCCGTACCATCGGTAAAACACAACCTCCTACCGCACTTGCATAAGTATCCAATACTTAAATATATGAGAACTATGCCGTTGTGCCCTCACAACATGCACAAGTGCAGTACTAGTCTATTCCGCATTATCGATGTCCAATCTCGATAATACTACGACTAGGGATATTTAATGATTAAACCTTTATGGATTGATACCGTCTCATATCATCACAATCCGGAACTAATCATAGGGACTTTTACCATTTATATATCAAAGTAAATAAATTACAAAACGGGTAAAAGGCAATTTCATTACTACATAGTTAATTTTGTACAATAATACAATATCATTTACAAAATAGTGACGCTATGGGTCATTACTGTCTAACAATCTCCCACTTGGCCTATAGCCAGTCACTCAAGCATCTAATACCTGAACTATGTACATGTCGCTCAAACTTTCCCGAGGAATAGCCTTCGTCAGCGGATCTGCAATATTATCCTCTGATGCGATCTTCTCGATCTTCACATCGCCACGATGTATGATCTCTCGAATCAGATGGAATCGTCGAAGAACATGTTTGGATCGTTGATGAGACCTTGGTTCCTTAGCCTGTGCTATAGCCCCGCTATTGTCACAATACAATGGAACGGGGCTCAGCTGCTAACGGAACTACTCCTAATCCAATTAGGAATTACGGATCCAAACTGCCTCTTTTGCTGCTTCAGCTGCTGCAATGTACTCCGCTTCAGTCGTTGAATCGGCAACAGTATCTTGCTTGGAAGATTTCCAGCTCACTGCTCCGTTATTCAAGCAAAATATGTACCCGGTTTGCGACTTGAAGTCGTCTCTGTCGGTTTGGAAACTTGCATCGGTATACCCAGATACCTCAAGTTCTCCATCTCCATAGATTAAGAAAACATCCTTAGTTCTTTTAAGATACCTAAGGATATTCTTAACCGCCATCCAGTGATCCTGTCCTGGATCGGCCTGATATCGACTGTACATGCTCAAAGCATAGGACACATCAGGTCATGTACATATCATGGCATACATGATCGATCCGACTGCCGAGGAGAACGGAGTTCGACTCATGTTGTCTCTCTCATCTTGTTTTTTAGGACACATGTCCCTAGATAGAAAGACGCCATGTGATGTTGGCAACAATCCCTTCTTGGACTGATCCATGTTGAATCTCTTCAACACTTTATCAATATATGTACTCTGGGAGAGTCCAAGTAGCTTCTAGATCTATCCCGGTAGATCTTATTCCTAGAATAAAAGCTGCTTCTCCAGATCTTTCATGGAGAATTTCAATGAAAGCCAAGCTTTCACCGACGTTAACATGGGAATGTCATTGCCTATAAGCAATACATCGTCGACATAAAGGACAATAAAAGTCAGTGCACTCCCACTAACCTTCTTATATACACAAGGATCATCTACATTTTGAATGAAATCATATTCTTTTATGACCTCATCAAAACGTTGGTTCCATGACCTCGATGCTTGCTTCAGTCCATAAATGGACCGATTTAACTTACAAACCTTGTTTGCAAGTCTTGGTGCGATAAAACCGTCAGGTTGTTGCATATAAACATCCTCCAACAGGTTTCCGTTAAGGAAAGCGGTTTTAACGTCCATCTGCCATATTTCGTAATCGTAATATGCAGCTATGCAAGCATTATCCGAATGGATTTAATCATGGCAACGGGTGTGAGAAAGTTTCGTCATAATCAACTCCAAGTTGTTGACGATACCCCTTCGCTACGAGCCTAGCTTTGTACGTTTGTACGTTGCCATCCATGTCTGTCTTCTTCTTGAAGACCCATTTGCATCCAATAGGCTTTACGCCTTCTGGTGCATCAACCAGTGTCCAAACTTGGTTGGTATACATGGAATCCATTTCGGCCTTCATGGCCTCTTGCCATAAAGTGGATTCGATACTTGTATCGCTTCCTCATACGTAGCCGGTTCAGTATCCTCAATAAGATTAATATCTACATGAGGTGAGATCAGGAATCCATACCTCTCAAGTATTACCCTGACTCTCTCCGACCTACGCAGTCCTTGTGTAATTGAAGATTGTGGTTCAGTCTCATCCTGGATGGACTGTTCATGTTCCGTTCTCGATTCATTGCCAGGGAACAGTATCACTACGACTTTCATCGAGTTCTACTTTCCTCCCACTAAACACTGCATTTAGGAATTCCTTCTCAAGGAAAACCGCATGTAGAGCAACAAATACTTTGTTCTCTCTGGGTTTAGAAGTAATATCCTTGGTTTCCTTAGGATATCCAACAAATAGGCATTTATCTGATTTGGGTTCAAGTTTGGTACCTTCCAAACGTTTGACGTTATGCCCAGCAACCCCAAATCTTCAGGAATGAGAAACCTGGTTTCTTTCCTGTCCATATCTCATACGGAGTCTGATCAACAAACTGGCTCTCATTCTAAGGTCCCAAATGGCATCAAGAGCTAATGTTGCAAGCATGAAAAATGTAGGGCTTAAAATTTGGGTAAATGTTTGTTGAGCATGATTTGAATAAATTGATTGTTTAAGTATGCTTATAACATGTTTAATTTCATTTTGGTTGGACTAATTTGATGAAAAATGATTTGGAATTATTTTCCCAAATTTAATGCCATTGGCCGAATGTCAATTGAATTTTGGGATCTTGGATTTTTTGATTTTTTAATTCATTGATGAGTTAGAATCGATTAGGTTGATGTTAATTGGAATCGAATTGGATTGGATTTCGAATTGGACAAAATCCCCAAAATCTTACCTTGGCCGAATTGGTATATATGCCCTAATGTCTTGGTAAATTTTGATTTTGATAATTGAATGTATGGAAATCATTCGGGATATGTATTTAATGTCGATTGCGGATTAATTGGATTGAAACCGAATTAGACATGAAATCACTCCCTTGGCCGAGACCTTTAAAGCATGTTAATGGGTTTGATTTTTATTAGTGTGTTTGACATGTAATAATGAATTAAGTATGATTAATTGGACTAATTTAGTGTTTTGGAAATGTTGATTTAGTTGATTAATCATATAATACACTTTTGGTAATTAAATTGAAAATTGGATTTTTGGATTTAATTATTGGGCCTAATTTTTGAAATAGAATTTAGTTGTAATTGGGCCTATTGGGCTTGATTTATCAAGTTTGGTTTAGGCCAAATGGATTGGATCCAATTGGGCCCAAAACCTTGACCATAAAGCCCAAATGCGACTTAATGAACCTTTAAAGTTCAATTGGGCCTAATGGGCCAAGATTGATTTATGGGCTTATGGGGTAAATCCCGGATTGGACTTTGGTTATCGGTTTGACCCGAGTTGACCAAAAGTCCACGCCTTAAGAAATCAATCAAAAGCCCATTGGACTTTAATTGAATTGACGTTGGACGTTAATCGGTCTTTGAGACGCGTTACGATTAGATTTGGAATTTAAATCGTAAAAGGTTTATTAAATAAAAGTGTAATATTTAATTGGAATTGAATAGTGAATTAGTATTAAATACATGTTAAATTAGATTTAATGATGTAGTTTAATTTAATTCATGAATTCGTACTTTAAGTACTTATTCGCAAAAACGAGTTTGACTCGAACAAAATCAAATCGTTGTTTGAACATTGGATGATCACTTAATTATCAGATTAATTAATTTGATTAGATTGATTGATAGCATGCTTATGTGTGTGAATACATGGTTGTGTTGAATGAATAATGTATATCGGATGGATATTAGTTGGGTGGGCAATTTTAGAAATTGTTGTAATAAATTCGATTTATTATTAAATTGGACCTGCGTGTCCAGCCTTATCACCTTCTTTCTCTTTGTATTCTCTTCTCACCTATTCCCCTCTATGTATATGAGGTTTCTTTAGAAGTGTAGTGTAACGGGTAGAAGTAGTACAAGTGCTAGCTTGAGTGAGAAAGGGAGAGATTTGATCTAGGATCAATGTGTAAGTATCCATCCGCATATCATTATTATATTTTCATACTCGCTTTATTATGTATTTAGAATGCATGTTTAAGGGTGTATGATGATGAGACCTTAACAAAGATAATTAAATTGGTAGCCAATTTGCACGCGAAAAACCCTCGTTAAATATCAAGCGTTTATTTCCTTCCATTGAGTGATTCTTACTCAAGATCCGAGATTGGCAGGGGTTGTTGGCCAAAGTCAAGCCCTTGTCCGTCAAAGATGTGTTTTAATCACGAGGCTTTGTTCCATATCGGTGTCGTGTCCAAGTTGTGGTTTGTTGGCCAAAGTCAAGACCACTTCTTGTCCATTGACATTGATTACGAAGCTTCCATGTCAATGGGTCCGCGCTTGACTGGGATCACTAGGTTTGTTGTGCCAAAGCCAAGGCCTAGTTGATTCAGAGGAAAATGGTTAGGGTATAATATCGATATATAGGCATATATAAGATATATGTTGGGGACTTGGATGTCCACCTACTGGATCTAGGAGTTGGATGAGATCCAATTGATCTTCGAGATCTACCTAGTTAATTATCATACAATTTGTTGGCCAAAGTCAAGATTGTGTGATATTTAACGGGATCCTAGCCCACTAGGAAACACGGTTTCCCGAGTACTCGACAGAGGGTTAGAGGCTCGACGAAAAATAGTGGGAGGCAAGTATTGAATTTGCAACATTCGTTCGAATACTCGCTAAACGCTCTCATCTATATTTTACTCGTCATATTAATCAAGTATTAGTTGGACTAATATTTTATGTTGTTTTAAAAAATATATATAGTTGGACTATATACAAACTCATTCAATATATAGTTGATTTTATAATTGGATTATAGTAATCAATATAATTGAATTAAATGATAGTTGATTTTATAATTGGATTATAGTAATCAATATTAAAATTATAGTTGATTAAATAATTGGATTAGTAATCATTATAATAAATAGTACCTTATTAAAATGATTAAATAGTTGGACTATTGAAATCAAGAAAGAATTTAAAAAGTTGAATATTTAAAATATATAATCCTTGGATTAAATGTTTTAAATGATTTAATTTTCAATTGGGAATTAATAATAGGTTAATTTATTTGATAAAATAACTTATTATGACTAAGCCCATTATTAAGCAAATAGTAGAGCATAAAGTCTTTGGAAGATTTATGTGATGATGACTTTAGTGCTTAATTAATATACTTATAATAAATCTATCTTTAGATTAAAAGTATTAAAGTTGCAATTAATTGACTATTCTAGTGGAGAAAAGTCAAAGTTTGCAATTGGGCATGTAGCACAAGGTGCATATCATTTCGATATTCTAAAACCCAAGGCTTGGCCAAAGGTTTGTGAAATATTGAAAGGATAATTGACATATCCCAAAGTGACTACCATTTGGATATGGAAGACACGAAGGAATTAAAGATAGGGCGAGGCTCTAACTTTAAAATATTTGTCAAAGTTATGTTTACTACTAGTATTGAAATTGGATTTTAAATACTTAGTGTGGTACATAATACATATATGTATTGACGTTCAGAATCCGCTGTGAGCTGGATACTGGCTTCAAGCCGAGATTTCTCTGCGAATGGAAACGGGACGAAAGTCGCTGTTTCGACCGTAGATACCTAAGTTTAGGAACTACCCTTTGGGTATGTACTTAAATTAGGAAATGTTATAATGTAACTAGTTTGACTAGAGACATTATCTCTATATCAGTGTTTAATCCGATGCGGATAAAACCTTTATATTCTAGAACACTAAAGTGTTTCATTATATAAAGATGATACTGAGATAAATACATTAGATGTAAATAACAGAATTTATATTTTGAATATAATAAAATCTCAAACATATAAAATGACAAATAAATAGCTTAAATTGATTTGATCAATGGAGACTTATTTGTGGCATTGTTGTCTAGGACACAATTAACAAGACTCGTATATCCACACCTTTTAAGAGTGGGTACTAGGACTGATTTGACTATTCAAATAAGGTCTACGAATCTAGTTTATTAGGTTAAATACCTAAAATACTATTTACTTGGTAATAGTAAAAGGGCCACCGATCTGTTAGCCCTATTCATGGTGAATTAGTGGGCCCATATCTAGCTAGGCTAGATGTGAACATGAATATTTCGTGACCTTAACGGATGTAGCATCACGTTGTGGTTATGTGTTTCTTTTAGAACACAGATCGGAAACTTTTGAAGTTTCGACACGAAGAAAACAAACAGATCGGCTATAGTGTTATTCCGCCACGGTAAGACCGAATGGAAAATACTTAAGCAGTAAGTTTCATATATAAATGAAAGAGTACGGTGTTCTTTCATGTGAGGACTCCTCCCGAGACACGTCAGTTAGACGGGCGTGTGTCTGAACTAAAACCGAATTTTGTTGGACATGATAAGGTTTATCACGAGTCGCTCTGAGCTACTATTTCCTTCACAGGATATGTATTAACAGTGCAAAACTTATTTAGAATAAGGTTCCATAAAATCTGTTTGACAGATATCATATAGGATATGAACAGAGAAGAAACGAGGTTTCTCATTCCTGATAATTTGGGTATGCCAGGCATGACGTTTGGATGATACCAAACTAAAAGACCCAAATTGGATAAGTGCCAATATAGGTTATCCTAAGGGAAACCTTAAGTATAGTACTTATAAATCCCACATGAGAACAATGTGATTGTTGCTCACCATGCGGTTTTCCTGAGAGGAATACCGATATGCAGTGGTCAGTGGAGGATAGTGATACTCGATGAAAATCGGAGTAATACTGTTCAAGGCACGAAGTCCTTAATGGAACACGAATAGTTCATCTATGATGAAACTATACCATTAATCTTCAAATACACAAGAAACTAGTAGATCGGATAGAGTCAGAAAACAACCTAGGGTATGGGTTTCTGATCTAACCTCATAAAGATGTCAATCTTATGGAGGTGTACCATCCGACTACGTTATGAGGAAGTGATACGAGGTATCGACTCCCTGTTATGGCAAAGTGCCATGAGTCCGAAATGGATTCCATGTATAACAACTATGTTTGGATACTAGTTGTTGTACCACAAGGCGTTGTGCCTATGGTACATTAAACGTCTTCAAGGAAGACATACATGGAAGGCAACATACCAACGTACAAAGCTAAGCTTTTGACGGAAAGGTATCGTTATCAACATTAGTTAATAACGGTTCAACCTTTTACCTGTTGCCATGGTAAATCCATTTTGAAGATGCTTGTTGATAACTGTATATTTCATTTATGAAATATGTCAGTTATTATAAATCAATCGCTTTCCTGAAAAGGAAACCTTTTGGAGGATGTTTACAACATCCTGACGATTTTGTATAACCGACAAACAAGGTTTGCGGGTTATTCGATCCATGTTTGGATCAATGCAAGCATAAGGTTCTTGGAACTGTCGTTTTGAAATAATCATAATGGTTTATGATTTGACTCAAAACGAAATAATTCTTGTGTATATAAGGAGGTTAGTGGGAGAGCGCACTGACAGTGAAATTCCCATAAAACAATTGGTGAAAGCTTGGTTTTCATAGATATTCTTTCAATAGAAATTCTCCGTAGAATTCTGGGGGAGTAACAACCTTTATTCAAGGAATAAAAATCTACTGGGATAGATTTGGAGTTGTTACACTCTCTGGGAAATTGTACATTTAAAATGTACTTGTATTGGTGTCTCATACGCTTCGAGCATATGGAGTCACAATCGGGTCAATCCAAGTGATAGTCACTGGATTGAAGTTAAGAACATCTGTTAGTATCTCTGAGAACTAAAGATGCTATCTTTAACTATGGAGAAGGAGAACTTGAAGTGACTGGGATCACTGCAGCAAGTTTCCAAACGATTAAATACTGCGGTACTATAAAGTTTGAACACCGGGACAGTGAGCTGGAAATCTTCCAAGCAAGATAACTGTTGCCGAATAAACAACAAATGCGGATTATTGCTGCAGCTGAGGCAGCAATAGAAGCCATTTGGGTCGAAATAAATCTAATTAGATTAGATATAGTTCTGTTAGCAGCTGAGCTAGGCGTCAGCACAAGCTAAGGAATTAAAGGTCTCATCGACGATCCAGATATATACTTCTATATCATCTGATTCGTTCGGATCATACATCGTGGCGATGTGATGATCGTATAAATCGCGTCAAACGATAATCGAAACAAATCCGCTGACGAAAAACTTTCCTCAGCAATTTGAGCGAAGAGTACATAGTTCGGGTGTGGGACACTTGAGTGACTGGCTATGTGCCAAGTGGGAGATTGTTGGACAAAATGACCCATAGCGTCACTATTTGCACAGATCATTGTGTTGTTTGTAGTAAATTAACTATGTAACAAGGAAATTGCACTCTCATCATTTGTGATTAGATCACCATAGATATATAAATGAGAGAGGACTCGATTAATCCGGAATAGGATATATGAGACAGTATCAGTCCACGAAGGATTAATCATTAAATATCCCTAGCCGTAGTATTATCGAGACTGGACATCGATAATGCGGAATAGGCTAGTATTGCACTTGTGCGCGTTGTGAGGGCACAACGGCATAGTTCTCATATATATAAGTATTGGATACTTGTGCAAGTGCGATAGGAGGTCGTGTTTCACCGATGGTACGGGAAACAGCTTCGCTCTGGATAGACCCTCGGAATCCCATTGGTATTATGACTATGTGTCTATGGGAGGCCGAAATCAAGGTAGGTGTGTATAGTCTTAACCTGAGACTTACATCGCTAATACTTACGATAATCGATAGACTTTGGTCTTGGTGGTACAGGGCTTTAACCGGTTCTGCGTACACCATTTCTGGGTTTATCAGAGAGTCGTAGTGTATTGGATGTGATGTCGAGACGGAAGTATCACTCCAGTCATAGTGGAGATGATGTCACGCAGGATACGGTATTAGTGCTCTTAAGTGATGCGCATCCAATCGTGATATTATGACCAGGTCATGAATATCCGATTATAGAGACTAGTTACCAGACATCCGATATGTGTTTCGGACGGGGCAGACACTTATCCAGCCCCAGCCCTAGCACGTGACTATCCGATACTGGACCGATATGCACAATACATTAGTATACTACGCTTGATACAGATCTTAATATTCTTAAATGGATATGTCCGGAGAATTGGGTAGACTTGGTGCTTTGCTAGGAGTCGACCTTGTCTCGTAAATCGTAGTAGAACGTAGTACTTGGTACGTACGTGATTCGGATACTCCGACGACCGTATTTACTGCCAGATTATCCGGGGATCTCATGGGTCGCTTCCCGATAATCCACCGATGACGCACAACTTGCACTCTTGAATAATCTGGGATTATACAGAAGAGAGAGAAAATTAATCTAGGATTAATAACGGAGATATTTATCCGGGATAAAAATGTCGTCTAAAGAGAGAGAACGATTAATTTGAATTGATCGTTGAATTAATATATTCGATATATTAAACGAAATTAGATTTCGACGCGGAATTAAAATTAGATTTTAATTCGGGCAAACGAGTTAATTTAGAATTAATTCGTTAGCGACGTAAATAATAATTTCGCCAGGCGCAATTATTATTTAAATTCGATTGAATTAACGTCGCGACGTAAGCTCGGTATTTCGGAAATATCGAACCCGAACGCGTGAGTGCACGTGGGCCCACTTTCATTTGAAAACGTGTGGGGCCCACATGACACATGTCATTCTAATGCATTGCATGTAGATAGTGTACAATGCACTCAATGTCATTGCATGGAGTTTGAGTGTTTGACACTCTAAGCCATTGCCTGTTTTGTGTCATAAGTATATTATTAATTTAATATATATTATGGCATAAATATAAATTGATTTTTGGTAAATCATTTTAATTACAACACAATTATCTGTGCAAATAGTGACGCTATGGGTCATTTTGTCCAACAAGCACTATATCCCCATCAGTATTTTCTGCAGTCTAACCACTTCTCTACCATCTGTCAAAACTCTTAACCCTTTTCTGCCACATTATTGTAAAAACGACCGTTGCGCGTCATTCCCCTTATTCTTCCTCATCACTGCTAGAGAAATCAAGCCAAAGTTTTTCCCATGCTCAGTCTCATCTTCACTGGTATTATCCAGATTCCCAGGCAAAAGGCTTGGGTGAAAGGATTTTGGACAAGGTCTTCTGGGAGGCCAGAATTGATCATATAGGCTGGTGGTGTACAGTACGGTAGTTGGGTAAGGGGTTTCTGTGTGTGTCGGGCTGTTCTGTTTCCGGGTCAGGTATTTCTTGGAGTCTATCAGGTCTTGGATTTCATGGCGGAGTCGGGCGCAGTTGTCGGTGTCATGGCCCTTTTGTTGGTGAAAGTAACAGTAAGGCTTAGGTTATAATGTGATGGTAGGGGATTTGGTAATGGTTTGGCTTCCAAGGGTTTTAAGAGCCCTTGCCAACTTCAATTTCTCTAGCACCTTGGACAGAGGCCTTCCCAAGTTGGAAAACTACCGGTTCCGGAAAGCGGCAATCTCAGCAGAAACGGGCTTTGTTTCCGATGTTCCCCAAATGGGCCTCCTGTTCAGACCATATAATTTTCTATTCTCGGCCTCTTCTTCCTCAATATACATGACAGTTTCCATCAACTACCGAAAGTTTGTAATCATGGAGGTCATCCTCCTCAACTTACTGTAAATGGAGGGCTTGGTGCCCTTGATAATCATTTTAATTTGGTCCTTCTCCGAGGGCCTAGTCTGCATTTTCAACAACTGGCCCATTCACCGGTCCACATACTCCTTTAAACTCTCCTCCGCTTTCTGCTTAACATTCTCCAGATCACGGAGTGACAGATCGATCTCTAGGTCAGTGACATACTGCTTCAGGAAGGCATCCGCCAACTCCCTCCAATCGTCCTTTACTTTTTTTCCCCAAACTGTGGTACCACACCACGGGAGCTCCCTCGAGCGACATTCCAAACATTTTCTGCACTTGGCGCTGAGACAGGCCAACTGAACTCATGTCTGATACAAACTGTCAGAGATGCACCCTTGGATCCCCATTCCCGTTAAACTTAGCCATATCAGGCATCTTGAACTGTGCCGGCAATTGTTCCTCGAAAGTCAGTGTGTCATAATCCAGCAAATCCTCATTCTTACCCCTCATCTTACGGGTAACTGACTCAACCTGATCCCGAAGTTTCTCTAACTCTGTCTGAGACCCAGATACTCTGCCTGCTGCATACTCTGCCATATCTTCATCAAAAGTGGGGATATCATCCCCCAACCCATTCGGAGGCTCCTCACGCCTCATATTCTCAGAAATTCCCCCAGCACGGGGCACAGCCATACCAGCCACATCAGTAATCAAAGCTTGCAACTGTTCAGTGACCTTGGCGACATTGTTCTCTAACTGATCCATACAGGATACCTCATTACCAGATTCACTCATGACTGTTACTGTTCTTTTAATGAGCTTTGTCCATTCTCTAACTCAAACGGTGTCTATGATGTCTTTTTAAGACATAGATGGTGTTAACATGATATATGTATGTATGAGGTGCACGAGATGCATGTAACATATATAACAAACTACATTAACTAAAATTCTCAAACAAATCGGCTCGTTATCATTTTAGAAATTTCGGGCTAACTGTCATAGGAGCGAACACATCCCAGTTTAAATGGCCCAACAAGTTCACATCTCATGGCAAGGAGCCCAACTAAATCCAAATGGTAATGTTCCGAACACAAGCACAAAGTGGCCCACCAACACTTAGAAGCCTTTGGCCTGATCATCATAAAATATATTCTTGTCCCAGTTTAAATGGCCCAACAAGCCCATATCCCATGACAAATGGTCCAAATGGATCCAAACGGCGATGTTCCCAAATGCAAGCATAAAAGAAAAGATAATGCAAACACAAAACAATAATTTCTACAGAATGGCCCATCAACATTTAAGAAGCTTTGGGCCCAATGGTAATAAGGTACGAACTCGCCCCAGTTTAAATGGCCCAGCAAGTCGGTATTTCTGACAATGGTCCAACTGCATCCAAATGAGGATGGTCCACAAGCTCATACTCAAGGATATAATTGTTACTTAAACCATACAATCCCGGTCTATGGGTGGGTTCGCATGAGTGTAGACAAAGGCTCTCATCGGCGAATGATGGCCCACAACTAGGTCTCCCCAATCAAGGTTCGAGCAACCAAGTGAACGCATTCTTTTTTATACCACTAAGGTATGTGCCAATGAGCTATGGCGTGTGATTGACTATCAAATGGATTTCCCGTTGTAGATTCCCCAGAGGGAAGGTGGAGCGAGGCTCACTTAAATACCCAAGCCGCTAAGGCTCTTATCGCTTGGTGTCAGGAATAAACAACAAGTCCTCCAAATTAGTCCATCACAATAGGCTAAGGGTAGATGACCATATAGGTGCCTTCACAGCTTTTCCTTCTAGGAAGGTAGTGAATGAAGAAAGACACAAAACCATTACCTAGCCTCAAGATGCCCTTGATTAAACCCTCATTTTATCCACTATAGACACGGTAAATTAGAACATAAATCCAAACATTACAAGAGAATATTTCGGGGCCGATTCTCTATCCCTAGTGGAGTCGCCAGACTGTAGGACACAGAAACTGGGCGACGCATGCTGTTCCAGGCTCACGGCCTGGTTGGGAGTACGGAGTAGCCACGGGGACTAAACTAGAGAATAATGGAGTCGCCACCTGGTGTGAACCAGGAAAATGAGATTTAAGGCCGCACTCACCCCTCGCAAGGGAAGACCTCAAACCGTTGGGTTTGGAATTGTCCCTTACTTATGTCACTTGTAATGAAAGGATTTATGTAATAATTTAATCAAGTTTAAGTAACACTTATTTCCAAGAGTATCATGCTTCTAAATTCACATGCATACATCAACAAGTTCATCTAAATTTACATGTAACACATATCTGAATTTGCATACAGCCTATTAGTATGTAATCTATGTCTCAATTTGCATACATAAAGATTAACACACGGCAAGCATATAAGTTAATAAACACATTTTACTCATACATGTGGGGAATACAGATGATCGACACCTACACAGTCTGGATAATGCGTAGAAACAATCAGGTTTATCATACGAAGGAATAGCTACTAGGGACAACTAGGTGCGAAATCTGATGAAATATCAGCTCAATCAATCGGCGCGCGCGTTCATGTAGCGTTCGAGAACGCGTTCGAACGGAGCCTGACTTGATGCATGAAACACTAAGAAGATGCGTGCACGTTCGCGTAGCGTTTGATAACATGTTCGAACGGTAAACAGAAGGTTCGCGTTCATATAGCGTTCGAGAATGCGTTCGAACGGAACCAGACCTGATGAATGATGAAACTAAGAAAGTGTGTGCGCGTTCGCGTAGTGTTTGTAAACGCGTTCAAATGGTAAACAGAAGGTTCGCGTTGAATGGCTTTCGAGAACGCGCTTGAACGGAACCAGACCTGATGCATGATGAAACTAAGAAAGTGCATACGCATTCGCGTAGCGTTTGTAAATGCGTTCGAACGGTAAACAGAAGGTTCACGTTTGTATAGCGTTTGAGAACACGTTCGAACGGAACCAGACCTGATGCATGCAATACATTCATAGGCAAACAAATCCACAATGTGGGACCTCACGTATCCGATTGAACTCATCTCACACCACCAGATATACACCAACCGGCGCGGCGAAGCATCGTGGTAAAAGATTTTAACCCCTCCAAGTAGGGGACCTTTAATCCGACTTACTAAGCCCATGCGCTCGATCGCATCAAAGAACACAACACAAAAGAGGGTGCCGTTTACTCAAGCGGTACATGGAGTTGTATCCCGAATACATATCATAATACCGTCCATTCAGAATCGGCTATGAAATTTATGTCCGGGTTTCCATCCGATATACCGCGAGAGTTGACACATCTCTCATTTTATTCCAAAGCCACAACATACAACATCTCATAATTCATGAATATTTATCTACTCAAAGGCCACAACATGCATTTCAACATAACAATCATGCAGGAATACTCAATAAATAATACAAATAAAACAGAAAACGAGTGTGGAAAATACCCTAAGGTCTAACCTTTTTACCAACTTTCAGGCTTGCGTTTCACGGACGTCGGAAGGGGAAGGCTCCTCAACTTCTCCAGTTCACTGGTTTAGCGTCCTAGCTCTCTATTTTGTTGTTTTGCTTATTGTTCGGTCTCCGTTCTGCTACTGTTCGGCCTCTGTTTTGATGCTCACTGTTCAGGTCACTTGTTTTGACGTTTCAACGGACTGTTCCGAGTGTTTTTTTGGGTTTTTAGTGTAGTCTTGTGTGTTATTTTTTAAGGATTATGAATGCAGTTTTTATGTTACTGTTTTGAGGATTTTAGGGACTGTTTTAAGAGGATTTGGCTGCTGTTTTAGGGGTGTATTTTCGGTGATGTGTGGGGAGTTTATGGAGGTGTGTTTCCAGAGGTGGTTAGGGGTTGTATTGGTGGGTTTGTAATGGCTGTTAAAAATTTGGCAATTGAGGGGATGGATGATAGTGGTATTCTCGGCCAAACAATGAGAGATGAAGAGAAGAGTTTTGTTTGTGCTTCTTGTGTTGGACAAAATGACCCATAGCGTCACTATTTGCACAGATCATTGTGTTGTTGTAGCAAATTAACTACGTAATAAGGAAATTGCACTCTCATCATTTGTGATTAGATCACCATAGATATATAAATGAAGAGAGGTCCCTATGATTAGTTCCTGGATTGAGATGATATGAGACAGTATCAGTCCACGA
>SKCR01008440.1:0-23972 GCA_019454045.1 Zanthoxylum bungeanum | reverse complement strand
TAATTAAAAGGTTAATTGTTGATAAATAGATGGATTGTCCATGTAGAATGGAGTGTCAATGATGTATTGTATGTTGGTTTTTGGTTTGGAAGTGTGTATAAGAATGGATTTGGATGATTTAAATTTCGGTAGGAAACTTGAAGAAGGAATCAGAAACCTGGAAACGCAGTTCGCATCGCGACGCAAGGAGATTTTCGCGTCTCGAAGCAAGAGGGAAAAGATGACCGAATTCTAGATCCTATTCGTCGTGACGTTGTAGTCCTTCCTGCGTCACGATGCGAGACACAAAACCTCCCAAATATCAATTTTAACCCCCAATTCCACTATAACGCGTTAGAGACCACCCTTAGAGTCCCGTATCGGTCTGAACACATATCTAGTACCAAATTTTAAACCGTCATAAGTCTTATGTATATATTAGGGATGAATCTTTAAGTACCAAAAGTATCGAGATTATTTTACTACTACGATTGATTCTAATTGAGTTCCGATCATAGGTTATTCCGCAGGAACCACATTCTCCTTTGACCAAGGATCGAATGCCAGCCAGACTCAAACACAGTGAGTGGACACCTCTTTCTATAATTTGATTTTTCCTTATTGATTTTATTTGTTCTTTATGAATTTAGACTTACTTTTTTCAGCTCCTAGGGCGTTAGCTTTATTTATTTACAGTTACTTTTCAGATGAAAGAGATTTAGAAAAGAGATGTTTTTCAAAAATGAGTTTTTATGTTTTCGGGACATGAGGGAGAAACTTACCCCTACCCCTGCCGGTAACATCTCTCAGATCGGGGATGTTACATACACCTAATCCCAAGACATCTAGGTACTCTTAATTCAACCTAACTCCTTACCTTCTCCTAAATGGATTAGAATTCAATTATTCCAAGGAATCCTAAGCAACTAAGAGGCTACTTTATTGCCTATAAAATGAGAGGGGATCCAAGGGATTGAGACACTCACCGGTGACTGATTCAGCACTCAACATTCATCATAAAACTTAGGCTCTCACACTCGAGTTGTCTTATTTCTTCTCTCCTTTTACTCATCACCGTCACTATCTTGAGGGTCAGAGTGCCTACGGTGTCCATTGTAAGTTTCCTAGAACATGCCAAGATCGTCTAAGAGTGATTTATGTGTGAATAAATAAAAGAAAATTGCGGAAATACTCTCTTTGATCGGATGAAGTTCAAGACTTGTTCTTCTTTGTTGGAAGCTCCAAGCCTTTGATTTGAATTCCAAACTCAAGGATGAGTTTCCATATCACCTTAGTTGACTCCTTGTAAGTGCTAGCTAGTTGAAATTTTGCAACAAAATTTCAAATGGAGAGGGAGTATGCTCGGCATTTTTGAAGAAATGAGAAGGGAGAATAGTGTTTTACAAGTTCTAAACTTGTTACCAAAATGTTGACTTCAAAAGTTAACTTAAGTATGTTGTGTAAGTTAAATGAATCACATTTATAAAAGCCAACCACCTCCATCACACTTATGACTACTTGATGTAAGTCAAATGTCAAGTTGATTTAAGTTGGTGGGCCCCACTTAATTTAAAATTCAAGTGGGTTTTCTCAACACACTTCGGGCTCGAGTTTGTTTAATCCGATTAAACGAATTTTCCGTTGCGACGTAATTAAATCCAATTTAATTAAAAATAATGCCTAGAAAAATTATTACGGAAGTCGCTTACGAATTAATTCAAAATTAATTCGTTCGCACGAATTAAAATCCAATTTTAATTCCGCATTGAAATCTAATTTCAATTAATATATCCAATATATTATTTTAGCCCAATAATAAATCAAATAGAAAAATCCAATTTAACTATTAAATTTATTTTACCGATAATTCCAAATTAATCGCGTTCTCTCCTCTTCACGAATTAATCCTAGATTAATTCATGACGCAATTAATCCCAGATTAATTTCCTCTCTGATAATTAATTCCCAGATTAATTATTGCTGTGATTAATCCCAGATTAATTTTCTCTCTCATAATTAATCCTAGATTAATTTTGTTCGAGTCAAATGTCATCGGTGAATCTTTGGGAAGCGACCCAAGAGATCCCTAGATATGTTGGTAGTAAATACGGTCATCGGACTATCCAAATATGTGCGTACCCGGTACCACGTTCTTACCGATTACAAGACATGGCTGGCTTCTAGCAAAGCACTGTGCTTACCCAATTCTCCAGAAATATTCTTTAAAGGAATATTAATCTTTGTCAGGCGTAGTATACGTAGAATTGCGTATAACGATCCAGTATCGGATGTCACATGCTAGGCCTGGGGGCTGGAAGTGTGTCTGCCCTGTACGAATCATATATCGAATTTCTGGTAACTAGTCTCCATAATCAGATAATCATCACTTAGTTTTATTATCTCGATGACTGCAGTACTTAAGAGTATTAGTTTTGTATCCTACCTGTCATCATCCTCCATATGACTGAAGTGATACTTCCATCTTGACATCACACCCAATACACTACGATTCTCAATATACCCAGAAGAGGCTTACACAAAACCTGTTAAAGCCCCGGATGACCAAAACCAAAGTATACTGATTGTCGTAAGTATTAGTGATGCAAGACTCAGGTTAAGACCAAATACACCTACCCTAATTCGGATTCCCATAGACACATAGTCATACTACCAATGGGATTCTGAGGGGTCTATCCAGAGCGAAGCTGTTTCCGTACCATCGGTAAACAGAACCTCCAATTACACTTACATGAGTATCTAATACCCAAATATATGATAACTATGTCGTTACGCTTCCATAACACGCAAAAATATAATACTAGCCTATTCCGCATTATCGATGTCCAATCTCGATAATACTACGACTAGGGATATTTAATGATTAAACCTTACGTGGATTAAAATTGTCTCATATCTTATTAATCCAGTACTAATCATATGGACTTTTATCATTTATATATCCCGGTAATCCAATTACAATGATAAAAGAGCAATTTCCTTTGTCACATAGTTAATTTATACAACAACACCATGTTATGTACAAATAGTGATGTTATGGGTCATAATTGTCCAACAGTCCACCACACCAATGGGAAGTTATTTTACGCTCTAATTTCCTTTATTTTGTAGGATCGTTGGAGACCCCATCATACAAATTCTCGATTGTAGGGCGAAGTGAAATTCAGCATCTATAATTTGGCGCCCACCGTAGGGCCAAATTTGGACTAGGGACCCAAATATCATTATGTCCCAGGCCTACGTATCATACTTACACCCAAAACATGACCCATGACCTATGACCTTCATTTGGACTAAAATGGCGTTATAGGCTGCCATTGAGGCCCAAATCACACGAATCTAGTCACTAGAAAACGAGTCTGCACATGACTCACATGTAGGGCCCATGAGCCCGTATACCCATAAGGATAAGAGGCCCAAATGACTGTTGGACAATTATGACCCATAGCGTCACTATTTGTACAGATCATGGTGTTGTTGTACAAATTAATTATGTGACAAATGAAATTGCTCTTTTATCATTTGTGATTAGATCACCAAGATGTATAAATGATGAAAGGTCCATATGATTAGTTCCTGGATTGAGATGATATGAGACAATATCAATCCACGAAGGTTTAATCATTAAATATATCTAGTCATAGTATTACCGAGATTGGACATCGATAATGCGGAAAAGACTAGTATTACACTTGTGCGCGTTGTGAGGGCATAACGGCATAGTTCTCATATATTTGGGTATAGGATACTCATGCCAGTGTAGTAGGAGGTTGTGTTTTACCGATGGTACGGAAAACACCTTCGCTCTGGATAGACCCCTCGAAATCCATTGGTAGTATTACTATGTGTCTATGGAAGTCCGAATCAGGGTAGGTGTATTTGGTCTTAACCTGAGACTTGCACCGCTAATACTTGCGACAATCAATATACTTTGGTTTTGGTCGTTCAGGGCTTTAACAGGTTCTGTGTACGCCTCTTGGGTATATTGAGAATCGTAATGTGTTGGGTATGATGTCGAGAAGGAAGTATCACTCCAGTAATAGTGGAGATGATGGTCACATAGGATACGGAACTGGTTCTCTTATATGCTGCTGCAACTATCGGGATATTATGACTAGGTCATGTTTATCCGATTATAGAGACTAGTTACCAGAGGTCTGATATGTGCTTCGTACGGGGCAGACACATTTCCAACCCCAGGACTTGCACGTGACATCTGATGCTGGATCGAAATACGCAATACTACGTATACTACGCCTGATATAGAACACATATTCCTGTAAGGATATTTTTGGAGAATTGGGTAGGCATGGCGCTTTGTTAGAAGCCAACCTTGTCCTGTAAATCGGTACAAACGTAGTATAGGTACTTACGTGCTCGGATAGTCCGACGACCGAATTTACTGCCAACATATCCGGTGATCTCATGGGTCGCTTCCCGAAGATTCACCGATGATGTATGACTCGCACTTTATTAATCTGGGATTAATTTGCTGAGAGAGAAAATTAATCTGGGATTAATTACGGAGATATTTTATCTGGGATAAAATATAATTAAAGAGAGAGAATGATTAATTTGGAATTAATCGATAAATTAATATATTCGATATATTAAACGAAATTGGATTTCGACGCGGAATTGAAATTAGATTTTAATTCGGGCGGCAAACGAGTTAATTTAGAATTAATTCGTTAGCGAAGTGAATAGTAATTTTGCTAGGCAAAGTTATTTAATTAAATTAGATTTAATTTCGTCGCAACGGAAAATTCATTAATTTGGAATTAGCGAACCCGAGCCCGAGAGTGTTTGCGGGCGCACTCGCATTGCGAATTAAAGTGCGGCCCACAAGTCACATCAATCATCAAATCACTAGTCAATCGATTGATGTGATGTCTAGTCACTTTGAGTGACATGACAACTTGTCATTGTGATGTGAATTGTTAATGGAGGTAGTTGAGGCTTTATTGCTTTGACTTTTTGGTAGCAAAAATTGGTATTAGATTTTGGGAAAATCAATTTCTATTTTTGTAACAACCAACACATCTTTCTCTCTCATCTTCTCTTTTTCTCTCACGCCCAAGGGGTTGATTTCCTCCTCTATTTTTGCCAAACTGCCGAGAGAATGAAAAGAAGTGCAAAGGTGATTTTTGTGGCAAAAATTACCAAGTTCTAGCACACATTCGGGGTCTTGCGAAGGTGATAAGGAACCGCACTTTTGAGCTTGGAATCACAACACAAAATCTTGGACCTTGGAGGACCAAGATGGCCGAATTTTGGAACTTCAAACAGCCCACTGCCGAGCCTTGGAGGAGAAAAGCTTGAAGTTTGTTGTTCCCGCATCGCCTCAACCGATCGATGTAAGTTTTCTGCAACTTCTTTGATGTATTCACATGATGTTCTTGCTTGATAATGATCATTGGGACCTTAGAGAAACCCAACAATGGTATCTTGAGCAATTGAGCATGAAACTTGAATTAATTTAGGGTAACAATTGGGTAAATTGTATTGAGCATAATTTGATAAAATTACTTGATTGGGTATGCTTGAATGATGTTTAATTAAAGTTGGATTGGATCAATTTCATGAAAAGTTGTTTGGAACAATTTTCCCCAAAATGTGAGGCTTGGCCAAATACATTATTACCCTAAATGTCTTGGTATTTGATTTTTTTGATTCATTGGATGACTTGAAATCAATTGGGAATTGTTGATTTGAGAATTAATTGGATTGAATTGAATTTGAAATTGGATAAAATTCCACTCATTGCCGAGACTTATAGCATGTAAAATGGGTTTGATTTTTGATTAAAATGTGTTGGACATGTTTTGATGTAAATGAGCATAATTAATTGTGTAAATTGATGTTTTAGAAATGTTAATTTGAGTGATTAATTATGGCATACACTTTGAGTAATTAAATTGTGAAATTGGTATTTTGGAATTTAATTATGTTGGGCCAAATTTGGAATTGGGCTTAAAAGTTGTAATTGGGCTTTAATGGGCTTGGTTGTACCAAGATGGGTTTAGGCTAAATTGGTTGGATCTAATTGGGCCCAAAACCACATCCATAAAGTCCAATTATGACTAATGGACCTTTAATATTTAATTGGGCCTAATGGGCCTAAATTGGTTTCTTGGCTAATAAAAGTGATCCTTAAATGGGTTTTGGTAACTGGGTTTGACCCATGTTGACCAAAAGTCCATGTTTTAGAAATTAATTAAAGGCCCATTGGACTTTAATTAAATTAACATTGGATGATAATCGGGCTTTGAGACCCGTAACAGTTAGATTTAGAATCTAAGTCGTAAAGGTTTGTTAATAAAGTGTAATATTTAATTTGGAATTAAATAGTGAATTAGTATTAAATACAAATTAAATTGGATTTAATGTTGTAGTTTAATTAAATTCAAGAATTCGTACTTTGAGTACTTATTCGCAAAACGAGTTTGACTCGCGCAAAATCAAATCGTTGTTTGAACATTGGATGGTCATTAATTATCAGATTAATTATTTGGATTAGATTGATGATAACATGCTTGTGTGAATACATGGTTGCGGTGCACGAATGTATATCGGATGGATATTAGATGGGTGGGGCAATTTTGGAAATTGTTGTAATAAATTTAGAATTTATTAATTGGACCTGCGTGTCCAGCCTATTACCTCCTTACTCTTTGTATTTCTCTTCTCACCTATTCCCCTCAATGTAAATGAGGTTTCTTTAGAAGTGTTATGTAATGGGTAGAAGTAATACATGTGCTAGCGGGAGAGAGGAAAGGGAGAGATTTGTTCTAGGAACAATGTGTTTAAGTATCCATCTGCATATCATTATTATTTTATTATATGCGCCTTATTATGTGTTTAGAATGCATGTTTAAGGGTGTATGATGATGAGACCTTAACAAAGATAATTAATTGGTTGCCAATTGGCAATTGCACGCGAAAAACCCTCACAAAATATTAAGCGTTTTTCCTTCCATTGAGTGAGTCTTACTCAAGATCCAAGACTGGCATTGGTTTGTTGGCCAAAGTCAAGACCTTTGTCCGTCGAGGATGTGTTTGAATCATGAAGGCTTTGTTCCATATTGGTGTCTTGTCCAAGTTGTGATTTGTTGGCCAAAGTCAAGATCACTTCTTGTCCATCGACATTGATTACGAAGCTTTCCATTGTCAATGGGTTCTGCTTAACTGGGATCACTAAGTTTGTTGTGCTAAAGCCAAGGCTTAGTTGATTAAGAGGAAAAAGGTTAGGCAATATATTGGATATATTGGCATATATAAGATATATGTTTCGGACTTGGATGTCCACCTACTGGATCTAGGAATTGGATGGGATCCAATTGATCTTAGAGATCTACCTAGTTAATTATCATACAATTTGTTGGCCAAAGTCAAGATTGTGTGTTATTTAACGGGATCCTAGCCCACTAGGAAACAAGGTTTCCCGAGTACTCCACAGAGGGTTAGAGGCTCGCCGAAAATATTGGGAGACAAGTATTAAATTTGCAATATTCGTTTAGTAACTTGCCATACGCGCTCATTACAAATATTTCGTCAAATAAATTATATATTAGTTGGACTAATATTAATGTTGTTTTAATTAAACAGTTGGACTGTATTCAAACTATTTCAATTAATAGTTGATTTTATAATTGGATTATAGTAATCAATATAATTGAATTAATCAATTAAATTATAGTTGATTATATAGTTGGACTATAGTAATCATTATAATGAATAGTACCTAAAATCGTTGATATTAATAGTTGGACTATTACAAACAAGATAAATTGAAAGATTAGTGTTTTTAAAACATAATCCTGGGTGAAAAAATGTATTTAAACGACTTTAATTTTCAAATTGGGAATAACAATTCAGGATGGTCCTGGAAACTAATAAGTTACTTTATTTGATAAAATAACATATTAGGCCTAAGCCTGGAGTTAAGCAAATAGTAGAGCATGATATTTGGAATATTCATGTGATGATAACTTTAGTGCTTAATCCATTAAGCTTGCCAAATAGACTCCTTAATTTCTTATTCAGAACTAAGGATTAGATCCTTATAGTATGATATTGAAATTGAAGGATCTTCGTAGATCTACTCTTAGATCTTAGAAGTAATAAATTGCAATAGTAAACTCTTGGAGAGTTAATGGCTATCTCAATGAGACAAAGCCAGAGTTTGCAATAAGGCAAGAAGCGCAAGGCGCATCTTACTTCAATATCCCAGATGGCCAAGGCTTGGCCAAAGGCTTCTGGAGTGTAGAAAGGGCAAAGGCAAAATCATTATAATCTTCTGGGAAGATAAAGGACATATCCCAAAATGTCTGCCTAAAATGTGGCAAACGGGGACACGGAAACGTGACTGCCGTATGGACAAGGCAGGCATGAAGGAATTGAAGACGGTTCAAGGCTCCGGCTTCAAATATGTTTGTCATAAATATTTTCACTACTAGTATTAAAATTGGATTTTACATACTAAAATGTGGTACATAAATATGTACTGGTGTGCAGAATCTGTTGTTAGCAGGATACTGACTTCAGTTGAGATTTATCTGTGAATTGAAGACGGGACAACTGTCGTTGTTTTAACCGTAGAAACCTAAGTTTAGGAACTACCCTTCGGGTGTGTACTTAAATTAGGAAACTGTTACAATGTAACTAGTTTGACTAGAAACATTATCTCCATATCAGAGTATAATCCGTTGCGGATATACCTTTATAGTCTAGCACACTAAAGTGTTTTATTTTATAAAGATGATATTGAGATATACACATTAGATGTGAATAACAATATTATATTTTGAATATAAATGAATCTCAAACGTATGACATGACAAACAAATAGCTCAAACTGAATTAATCAGTTGAGACTTATAAGTGGCATTGTTGTCTGGGACACAATTAAACAAGACTCGTATATCCACAATTTTGAAGAGTGGATACTAGGACAGATTTGATTCCATTCAAATAATGTCTATGAATCTAGTTTATTGGGCAAAGTGTCTAAAACACCTTTACTTGGTAAATGTGTAAGTGCCACCGATCTGTTAGCCCTTATTCATAGTGAAGTAAGTGGGCCCATGTCTAGCTAGGCTAGAGGTGGATATGAATGTTTCGTGACCTTTACGGATGTGGCATCACATTATGGTTATGTGTTTCTTTTGAAACACAAATCGGAAACTTTTACAGTTTCGACACGAAATAGACAAACAGATCGGCTAAAGTATAAAACCGTCACGGTTAGACCATGATGGAAAATACTTATGCAATAAGTTTCTCATATACTTGAAAGAATATAGTATTCTTTCAATGAGGACTCCTCCCGGAACACGTCAATTTGACGATGTGTCTGAACGGATAAACCGAATTTTGTTGGACATGATAAGGTTAATCATGAGTCGCTCTGAGCTACCATTTCCTTCAACAGATACGCATAAACAGTACATAACTTATTTTGAATAAAGTTCCATAAAATCTGTTTGACAGACTTTATATTAGATATAAACATGAAAGAAACTGGGATTTCTCATTCCTGAAGATTTGGGTATGCTAGGCATAAGTTTGGATGATACCAAACTAGAAACCAAATCGGATAAGTGCCTAATTATAGGTTATCCTAGGGAAACAAAAGTATAGTACTTATACATCTCACAAGAGAACAATGTAATTGTTGCTCACCATGCGGTTTTCCTAAGAGGAATACCGATATGCAGTGGTAAGTGGGAGGAAAGTAAAACTCGATGAAAATCGGAGTAATACTGTTCCAGGCACCGATTCATTAATGGAACACAAATATTTCATCAAGGATGAAACTATACCAGTAATCTTCGAATACACAAGAACCACGTAAGTCGGAGAGAGTCAGAAAACAACCTGGCGTATGGGTTTCTGATCTCACCTCATAAAGATGTCAATATTATTGAGGAATACGAACTGACTACGTATGAGGAAGTGATACAAGGTATCGACTCCCTATTATGGCAAAGTGTCATGATGTCCGAAATGGATTCCATGTAAATCAACTAAGTTTGGATACTAGTTGATGTACCGGAAGGCATTGTGCCTATTGGTACTATATAAGTCTTCAAGGAAGACATACATAGAAGGCAACATACCAACGTACTAAGCTAGGCTTGTAGCGAAAAGGTATCGTTATCAACATTATGTCGATTGCGACGAAACCTTTTATTTATTTCCACGGTAAATCCATTGGATAAAGCTTGCTAATGCTGCATGTTTCATTCATGAAATATGGCAGCTGAACGTCAAAATTTCTTTCCTTAATTAGAAACCTTTTGGAGGATGTTTACAACATCCTGACGGTTTTGTCGTACCAAAACTAGCAAACAAGGTTTGCAGGTTATTCGATCCATGTTTGGATTGAAGCAATCATTGCGTTCTTGGAATTATCGTTTTGATATAATCATAATGGTGTATGATTTAATTCAAAACAAAAATGATTCTTGTGTATATAAGAGGATTAGTGGGAGCGCACTGAAAGTGAAAGTCCTATAATAATGACATGTCATTTCTTGGAAATGATATTCCCATATAACAATCGGTGATAGCTTGGCTTTCATGAAAATTCTCCGTAGATTCTTGTGAGAAACAACCTTTATTCTAGGAATACAGATCTATTGGGATAGATTTAAAGTTGTTAATAATCTCCGAGAAATTGTACATTGAAAAATGTATGTGACCTGGTGTCTCATATGCTTTGAGCATATGGAGTCACAATCAGGCCAATCCAAGTGATATTCACTGGATTGATGTTAAGAACATCCTTGAGTATCTTAGAGAACTAAGGATGCTGTCTTAGAATATGGAGAAAGAGAACTTGAAGTGACTGGGTTCACTGCTGCAAGTTTCATAACCGATAAAACGACTATAAGTCGTAATAACGGTACTACGAAGTTTGAATAACGGAACAGTGAGATGAAAATCTTCCAAACAAGATACTGTTACCGAATGAACAACAAAGTGGATTATTGCTACAGCTGAGGCAGCAATAGAAGCCTTCTGGATTGATAATAATCTAATTAGATTAGATATAGTTCTGTTAGCAGCTGAGCTAGGCTTCAGCACAGGCTAAAGAATTAATGGTTTCATCAACGATCCAGATATATACTTCGATATTCATCTGATTCGCTCGGATCATACATCGTGGCGATGTGATGATCGAATAAATCGCATCAGATAATAGTCATGCAAATTCGCTGACGAAAATCTTTTCTCAGTAATTTGAGCGAACCATACATAGTTCGGGTGTAGGACACTTGAGTGACTGACTATAGGCCAAGTGGGAGATTGTTGGACAATTATGACCCATAGCGTCACTATTTGTACAGATCATGGTGTTGTTGTACAAATTAATTATGTGACAAAGGAAATTGCTCTTTATCATTTGTGATTAGATCACCAAGATGTATAAATGATGAAAGGTCTATATGATTAGTTCCTGGATTGAGATGATATGAGACAGTATCAATCCACGAAGGTTTAATCATTAAATATCCCTAGTTAGAGTATTATCGAGATTGGACATCGATAATGCGGAAAAGACAAGTATTACACTTGTGCGCGTTGTGAGGGCATAACGGCATAGTTCTCATATATTTGGGTATAGGATACTCATGCAAGTGTAGTAGGAGGTTGTGTTTTACCGATGGTACGGAAAACAGCTTCGCTCTGGATAGACCCCTCGGAATTCCATTGGTAGTATTACTATGTGTCTATGGAAGTCCGAATCAGGGTAGGTGTATTTGGTCTTAACTTGAGACTTGCACCGCTAATACTTGCGACAATCAATATACTTTGGTTTTGGTCGTCCAGGGCTTTAACAGGTTCTGTGTACACCTCTTCTGGGTATATTGAGAATCGTAGTGTGTTGGGTGTGATGTCGAGATGGAAGTATCACTCCAGTAATAGTGGAGATGATGGTCACGTAGGATACGGAACTGGTTCTCTTATATGCTGCAGCTATCGGGATATTATGACTAGGTCATGTTTATCCGATTATAGAGACTAGTTACCAGAGATCTGATATGTGCTTCGTACGGGGCAGACACATTTCCAACCCCAGGCCTTGCACGTGACATCCGATGCTGGATTGAAATACGCAATACTACGTATACTACGCCTGATATAGATCACATATTCATGTAAGGATATTTCTGGAGAATTGGGTAGGCATTGCGCTTCGCTAGAAGCCACCTTGTCTTGTAAATCGGTACAAACGTAGTACTAGGAACTTACGTGTTCGGATAGTCCGACGACCGGATTTACTGCCAACATATCCGGGGATCTCATGGGTCGCTTCCCGAAGATTCACCGATGACGTATGACTCGCACTTTATTAATCTGGGATTAATTTGCTGAGAGAGAAAATTAATCTGGGATTAATTACGGAGATATTTTATCTAGGATAAAATATTAATTAAAGAGAGAGAACGATTAATTTGGAATTAATCGATAAATTAATATATTCGATATTTTAAACGAAATTGGATTTCGACGCGGAATTGAAATTAGATTTTAATTCGGGCAAACGAGTTAATTTAGAATTAATTCGTTAGCGACGTGAATAGTAATTTTGCTAGGCAAAGTTATTTAATTAAATTAGATTTAATTTCGTCGCAACGGAAAATTTGTTAATTTGGAATTAGCGAACCCGAGCCCGAGAGTGTTTGCGGGCGCACTCGCATTGCGAATTAAAGTGCGGCCCACAAGTCACATCAAGCGTCAAATCACTAGTCAATCGATTGATGTGATGTCTAGTCACTTTGAGTGACATGACAACTTGTCATTGTGATGTGAATAGTTGATGGAGGTTGTTGCATTATTGCTTTCAGTTTTTGGTAGCAAAAATTGGTATTAGATTTTGGGAAAATCAATTACCATTTTTGTAACAACCAACATATATCTCTCTCTCACTCTTCTCTTTTCTCTCTCACGCCCAAGGGGCTGATTTCCTCCTCTATTTTCTGCCAAACTGCCGAGAATGAAGAGGAGTGCAAAGGTGATTTTTGTGGCACAAATTACCAAGTGCTAGCACACATTCGAGGTCTTGCGAAGGTGGTAGGGAACCGCACTTGTGAGCTTGGAATCACAACACAAAAGCTTGGAGCTTGGAGGACCAAGATGGCCAAATTTTGGAACTTCAAAACAGCCCACTGCCGAGCCTTGGAGGAGAAAAGCTTGAAGTTTTGTTGTTCCTCGCATCGCCTCAACCGATCGATGTAAGTATTCCACAACTTCTTTGATGTATTCACATGATGTTTCTTGCTTGATAATGATCCTTGGGACCTTAGAGAAACCCAACAACGACTTGAAAGGCCTATAAGGACCACATACCATGTTATGCAGTGTCTTAGTATACAATGCTAGCACTAATCATTTTCCAACAAGGAAACTATGTCTTTGGACCAATCCAAATACAAATGGGACTACACCTAATCCTAGGACATCTAGATACTAATAATTAATCCCAACTCTATTATCTTCTCCTAAAGGGATTGGAATTCAACTATTCCAAATAAATCCTAAGCCGACTAAGAGGTTACTTCACAGCCTATACAAGGAGAAGAGATCCAAGGGATTGAGGCACTCACCGATGACTGATTAAGAACTCAACATTCATCATTAAAACTTAGGCTCTCTTACTCGAGTTGCCTTGTTTCTTCTCTTTTTTTTACTCATCACCATCACTAAGCATCAGAGTGCCTATGGTGTCCACCACACCAATAGATAGTTACTATACTCTTCGATTTCCTTTGTTTTGCAGGATCATTGAGCCTTCATCATACAAATTCTTGATTATAGTTCAAAAGTGAAATTCAACGTTTACAATTTTGCGCCCACCGTGGGGCCCAACGATTCATAGAAAATAAAGATCTCTTAGTCTATGGTCAACAAAAACACATCTACATATATAGCTTCTGGCAACGAGAACACCCTAGACTTTGTGTCTACCTAATTGGATGCCCTTCAATAATGCTTATAGATGTTATATGAGGAAAATCTTGTAATGCGAGATACAACACCAGCCTTCTGAAGAAATTAGAGCAACAGCGAAGTGACCAGGATCACCCTAGTATACCTACCATTAAAACAGACCTCTTAGGGGCATTCAATGATGTGTCTGGCAACAACCAACCACCGGTACATCACACTCAGCCACCTGACGACCAATAGCCCCCCTCTCGGGGACCCAACGTCACAATTCACCTCCACTATATGCAAGAAGATGGAGGAGGTTAAAGAAAAAATTCTCTCCAGCCTACCTGGGGCTACCAGTAGATAGAGTTGGGCCGGGATAATTTCATACACTTATTTCTTGGAGTTCATCACTTTACTAGAGCTTCCAAGAAAATTTAACCTCCTAGATATGAGATTTTATGATGAATTGATGGACCCAGATGACCATGTCATCCACTACAAGTATGAGATGATGTCCATGGCTCTAGCACCATACCAACGGGAGGCCGGAATAAAAAAAAAAGATTTAGAGAGACGTTAGCAAGCCCAACCCTCACTTGATTCATCAATCTCTCATGTCGGACTATTGGATCATTCCAAGAGTTGGCAGATAAGTTCATGGAATACTTTGCAAGCTCTTGCAAGTTAGAGAAAACCGCAAACGACCTAAACTCTATCCAGTAGTGAAATGAGGATCCTTGCGAAGCCACGTGACGCGCTTCAACAAAAAAAGAATTTTCATCTCGGATCTCCATTAACCTATCACTGCCGAAACTCTCCGTAATGGTCTACTTGCAAATAATTGATAAAGGCAATTAGATTGTCGCTTGGGGATAGTTGAGACCACTCTAAACAGATACACGTAGGTCGCTTGGGAGGATTACGACATTCGCACGCTCTAATCAACATCTGAAGACCCGCACATGCCCCAGTCGATGTACACGAACCTTCACCTAGTCCAGTCAGCTTATGAAGCAACTCATTTATCCTAGTTGAAAAGACCATACCCTTCTGATAGTCCAGCAGGTCCAGTTGTCGATAATATAGTCTATAGAACATATAAATACTTCAGACGATAAAAAAGGACATGCATCTGGTCCAAATGAATACGGCAGGACCGTTATTTCAGCGCACATCCAAGAACCACTCTATGGTTCAACCGACATGGTCTCCAAATAATAAGTAAAAATATTATTTTAGATATAACTAACTTATTATGTGGCTACATGCAAGAAGCAACTCCCAACTACGGCAACCTCACTCGACATAATCACATCCAGTCAATGGAATGGATTCATCCAAAATTGCCACTGTAATATAGCGCCAAAAGTCCATTCGACATTGATTATGAAGTAGCCTGAGGTGAAGACCTAGACCTTCATCTAGTTCAGACGACGTAGAAGACTCCCCCAGACCTTCATCAAATCTGGTTGACTGGAGATTATCCTGGACCCTTATCGGGTCCAGTCGATGGGAATTGTAGGCACTGCATTTTTGCATATAAGTTCTGATGATGAGTCTCGTATGGAGTCACTACTCTTTAAGTCGTGGAAGTCGCGGGAAACAGACGTTGGAAGGGACGAGTCAGAAATTGACACCCTGTTGGACTAAATTCGTTTGCTTAGCTTCGGGTTTGCTCGTTAAGCCTCTGTTTTAAACTTATCCTTGGCCCAAACCCCCGCAAGCCACACACCAAGCCCATTAAAACACATCCAAAATAATAAATCCACACATTAAACACATGTTGAATCCAAATAAATCACCTTCCAAAATTAAAAGAATCAAATCAAATCAATTTAAATCACATCCCTAATTAAATAGATTTTTCCTTATAGCACACTAATTAGGAGATATACCCATAATTGCAATATTCTTTCCCTTCTCGTATGAGGACATGCTTCAACCCTTTGCCTATAAAAAGAAGTCTATCCCAACCTTGAAACCTCTAGCTCATTCTCACGAAAACACAAAGAAAATAACCTAGAGCATTCACGCCCACTCCCTCACACATTGCCATTCACTCACGCCTAAAAACCCCCCACACAGCCCCTGACCTTCACGCAAATCCCCTTCAACTTCCAGCCTTCACGCCAACTGAGCTGCTTCACGCCCACTGAGCTGTTTCACGCCCACTAAGCTGCTTCACGTTGCTGTCTTTTAAACTCTCCACGCCACTCTCCATAAACCCCTTGGCCACAACCTAAGCAGCGCCGTTTAAACCCTAGGCCACGTTCTCCTTACAGCTGCGCATAGAACACTCATCACCTACGCACTAAAGCCACAAACGTCCCTTAAACACATACACCCATGCAGCGAACCACTCCCAAAGACACACACTTTGTACAGCCACGAGAAGTCATCCAAGCAAACTGAACACAACTCTAACGTCCCTAGATCACAAACGACACAGCCCCTCTCCCTGACCTTCACGCCATTTCCCTTCAAACAGCACCTTACATTCAAGCCAATTACCACACAAAATCAGCCCCAAACTGCACCTTACATTCACGCCAATTACCACACAAAATCAGCCCATAAACTGCCTCTCAATCCTCGTCCAAACTGCCTCCAAATCCACGACCAAACTGCCTTCAAATTCTGCCTAGAACAGCCCCCTGAAACCACCAAAAAACTGCACTGAAAAACAGACCATTTTCACCGAAAATTGTCCCTGAAAAACTGCACTTTTAAACCCGTAAACCAGTCCAGAAAAACTGCACATCCACCGCATAAAACAGAGCAAAACAGCAGCCCAAACAGCAAGGCAGCAAAGGAAAACCACGACCCAGTAAATCGGAAAAGTTGCGGAGCATCAACCCTTCTAACGACCGCGAACGTACTTCCAAGAGACGACCTAAGAGGTTAGACCTGAGGGCACCCTTTTTATTTATTCCCGCACTTTCTTTCCGTTATTTATTTCATTTCTTCGCATGTATATTGTGGATTCATGAATGTTGTGGCCATGGGATGAAACTTGCCCACGTATGAGACAAACTGTACAGGTCAAATTTGGTCCAGGAACCCAAATGTCATTATGTCTCAAGCCCACGTATGAGACTTGCACAAAACATGACCTATGGCCTTCATTTGGCCTAAAATGGCGTTATGGGCTGCCACCGAGGCCCAAACCACACAAATCTAGTCACTAAAAGACGAGTCTACACAGGACTCACATGTAGGGGTCATGAGCCCTTATGCCCACAAGGGTAAGAGGCCTAAACGACTTGAAAGGCCTATAAAAACCACACACCATGTTATGTTGTGTATCAGTAGATATTGCTATTACTAATAATTTTCCAATAAGAAAACTAAGTATTTGGACCAATCCAAATATAAATGGGATTACACCTAATCTCAGGACATCAAGGTACTCCAAATGCAATCCCAACTCCACTACCTTCTCTTAAAGGGATTGGAATTCAAATATTCCAAGGAAATCCTAAGCTGACTAAGAGGCTACTTCACAGCCTATAAAAGGATAGAGGGTCCAAGGGATTGATGCACTCATCAATGACTGATTAAGCAGTCAATATTCATCACTAAACTTAGGCTCTCAAACTCAAGTTTCCTTGTTTCTTCTCTCATTTTCCTTATCACCATCACTAACTTGAGGGTCGGAGTGCCTACGATGTACACCACATCGGTGGATAGTTACTCTACATTCTGATTTCCTTTGTTTCACAGGATCGTTTGAGCCATCATCATACAAATTCTCGATTGCAGGCCGAAAGTGAAATTCAGCGTCTACACACATCAAGTTAAAAAGAAAATTACAATCAAAATGAAAATGAAAAAGTTTAGGGTTGGTAAATGTACGAATTTTAAAAAGTCCATCACAATTCAATTGGTGTTTATTTAAGTCCAACCATATGAAAACACAATAAGAGCATCAGATTAAAGTTTAAGAAACTAATTTTTTTTTAAAAAAATCTTAAAAATATTAATAATTAATACTTAGATTTGGGCTAAGCTTTTCTAAGTCTGTCCTATTTTCTAATTCTAAATAATTTATGCAACTAAAATATTTATATTTGTGCCATGAAACAAAGCTAACATGTAAAAAAATTGTTAACTTTGAATTTAAAAACTAAATATTTTTGAATTTTAAAATAAATTTCATTATTAATATGTTTTTTAAAAAAATGGTCAAAATGAACCTTACTTTTATAAGACATTGCCATTTTTTAAAATAGTCTTGGTAAATATTCATTCCTTTTCATCTGCATTTTAAATTATAATATGTAAAATTCTATATATATTTAACATACATACCTACAAATTTCATTGACAAACTTCCCTTAAATTCATATTTCCATAATGTTGAAATCAATCCCAAAATTATTGCATCACACATATTATACAAACCTAACTGTTTTCGCTAAAATAAACATAGTTTATTACACAAACATTCCCATAAATACCCACAGAACCATATAACATATGCCTATAATTTTTTATAAGAAACAAAAGGCTAATTCTAATCGAGTGAAAACATAATTCAATATCAAATTTATAAAATACAAAAATGATTTTGGAAGATCACCAAAACCTATAGTCACATTGAGCTCAGACATAATCATAATTACCTATGTCACATTGTACTTAAGTAATATTTTACCTAAATCAAATTAAGTTCAGTCATACGTATATTGACCTTAGTAATAGTAAAATTGATTTACAATCTGTAAACCCACACTCATAGAAGCTCAATCATAATCACATTTACCTATGTCACAGTAAGCCAAGTCACATTCATATTTTACTTAAGTCACATTGAGCTCAGTCATAATCATATTGAGTTCAGTCACAATCATATTGGCCCCAATCACAATCATATTGATTAATGATCCGTAAAAGCTCATAGTTACCTTGAGTTCAATCACAGACACATTTTACTTAAATCACATTGACGTCAATTATATTTTACCTAAATCACATTGAGATCAGACATAGTCATACATTGAGATCAGACATAGTCATATTGACCTGAATCATAATTATAATTATATTGAGATCAATCATATTTTACCAAATTCATATTAACATCAATTATAATCACAATAAGTTATGTTAAATTGAAGAGGTTGACTTTTATCCATTTGATCATATATTCCTTTAGTATAACTGATGCATTGGAAAAAAATATGATGAATATGAGGAGAACCAAGAAATATTGGCCTTTACAACACCCAAAATATATAGTTTATTGTTTGAAACAAGGTACACAATAAACAAAAAAGAAAGATACAACTTTGTTTTGAACACTCACACTTGACCATTACCTAAATTTATTAGAACCTATAATTTAGAAATGCTCTTCCTCTTCCTCTAGAGAACTTCCAAACTGAAACTGAATGAATTGGAGTTCCCTTCCACCCAATGATTAAGCTCTTCCCATTCTTATCAAGTGTGCAAGAACTAGCAGAAGGGAACTGTTTGACAACAAAATTAGCCTGGTACAAACTTTGGTCACTCAATCCAATTTCTACCATTCTAAATCTTGAGAAGAATCCTCTCCACACGTCTATCTTCACATTTCTTACCGTTCTTTCAGTTCCCTCCATAGCCACAACGTTGCGGATTCCATTGTTAAAAATGGCTTCCAACATCGTTCTTGCCTCTGTATTCTTGTCCAAGCAAGTTTCCAGGGCGTCAAAATATGCGCTGTAGAAGAACAAGGCTTCAATGAAACGATTAACAAACGAGGGTGAATTATGATTTGCTTCGACTTCAATGACCACCATGAGAGATGGATTCAGGTTTTTGATAACTCCCAATAGATTCTCCAAGCAGCTAGGATAACAGATCATCATCCGCAAAATCAATGCACAGTATACAATCAATGATTCATCGTTTTTAATCTGGAAAAGTTCTTCTTTGATATCTTGGAAACTTGATATACAAACAACATTGAATTGAAAAGGCAAGTTCAAGGACTCAGCAAAGCTTGCCAAGCTCTTACCTGTCTCCTCCACCTTCTTATTATTCGCAAACGCAACAGCTGTTATTTTAAGGAGCTGAATGGGGCGTTGCTCGCGATTTGCAAGAGCCTGCATCAAGGATGTCCACTGAACCCCGCACCTTATTTCAAAATCTATTAAATGAATCTTACTTGCATTTCCAATAGTTTCTACTATGGCTTGGATTGCTGTAAACTGCATGACCTGATTAAATGGAAGTCGCTGGTAGCATATAAGGAATGAAGGATTGTAGCCTAATCCGTGATCAGCTAAACTCAACTCACTTCCCCCTGATTCCTTGGCTGTGAAGTTTCCTGTTTCTCTATCAATCCTCTCTCGAAGAGCAGCAGCAAAATCGAAGACAATTCTTTGGACAGGATTTGCTCTCTCTGCTGCAATCCATTCGCAACGCGAGAGCAATCGGCTAGCACGTTCAAATTGTTGATACCCCACTTTCTCTGCTGCAGCCAGAAGAAGATGGACTAATTCAACATCTCTTGTTTCTTCTTCAGAGAGGCCCGAGAGAGCGTAGCCAAAAGGATGCATCACCATGGAAAAATCATCATAACTCTGTTCCGAGAAGTTCACGTACCTTGCTCCGGCCACCCTCAAGATATCTTCCGTTGACAGTTTCTTGCTTCCGCCCACTGCACTGCTTTCGTTTGTCTTGTGGCTGGACAGGTTTCCCTTCAATTTCTTGAACCCACTTGCGTAATTACTCAAGAGTTCGAGAGATGACAACGGAAATGGCTGTGCCATTTCCTTAGCAGATTTTGTAACTTCTTGTCCGCTGCTTTGCAAGCTTTTGAGTTTTGGCATCTCCTGGAATGATGATTCTGTTGCTTGGAAATCAAAACTGGCATTCAATTCATTCATTTGACCTTGTTCCTCAAGCAAATTGGGACCTTTCTTGGCTTCCTGGTAGCCTCCGAGTCCAGAACAAAGAGGGCTAATCCCTCCCAATTCGTCCATTGAAAATATCTGATTCTGCTTTCGTTCGAGACACAATTCCTCTTTATGATCATCATCAACAATAGCATTGTAACGGCCATGGATTCCATTGATTTCAAATGATGAAGTGAAAGAGAACAAGGTATTTGCCATGTTAGGTGGGAAACTGATCGGCGAATTTACGCTTAAACAGAACCAATATGATTAGCTAGATCATATCGAGGCTAAGATTTGGATTCCTTTTATTCTCTTGACATTGCTATGATCATGTAAAGGGGTCAATTAAGTGTGTGTATATATATATATATATATAATCTAGATTATGTATTAAGTTGAATTTTTTATAAATAATGATAGATAGTTATTATATAATAATTTAAATGTAATTCAAATTTAACGATGTATTATTATTAAAATATATATAATAAAAAATTATAAAAAATTAACATAATTGAACTCACCACTAACTCCAAATAAGGCTAGGATGGCGACTGTGATGGTGACATGAAAATTTTGTTTTGTTTTGTTTTTTTTTTCTATTTTGTTTTTTTTTTTTTTCCCCTTCTTCTGGCCAGCGGGGAACATATCGATATTACCTACATATGAATCGCCCAAGGCCAAAAAAGTGCTTTGATTTGAATAAAGTTAGGGGGTTACAAGACTTTGCCACGAGTCACATAGACGGTAGCCAACAAAAGAAAGGCTCCAGACAAGAAGATTACATTATTTGATCCAAATTGCTTAAGAAATTCAGTTGAAAAAGTCTTTAAAATGTTTTCAGAAACTGATTTAATACTTAAATTATGTTAATGAGAGCTATTTAATGTAGAAGTAGTAATATGAGTTACGATATAATTACATATTTTTCGAATTCATGTTGATAATAACTGACACAATTAATAATTTTATAGTATCTTGTTGATACATTTATTAATCGGATAGTATTTTTATTACAATACTTCAACATATTTATTCGTTTGTGACATGAATTATTGTCACCTCTAATTTATTGTAATTTTTTTCATGCATATGCCTTTTGAAAATTATTATACCAATTGTGGTAGCTAAAATTAAAAATAAATAAATAAATCGTTTGTTATAAAAGTAGTGAGAAAATAGTAAGGAAATATAATATCTTATAAAGTTGTAAGCTTTATTATTTCTAAATGAATAAAAAATTACAAAAGTTGCACTTTATTTATAGAGAGAGCTTAGGGTAAAATCTTTATCCCTAAGCAATGTGAGATAAACTATTAAAATCATTATCCTTAAACAATGTATGATAAAATACTAAAATAATTATCTTCAATCAATGTGAGATAAAACTACAAGTGTAAAGATTAAAGGAGGGATCATATAATTTACAATACTTCCCATTGGAACATATCACTTTAATTTTACACTATATGTTTGACCTAACATTGCCTCATTAAAATATTGTTAGTAAAACCCAGTGAGACAAAACCTAATTGAAGAAAAAAGAATACAATACACTTGCATCTAATTGTAGTTCATCACGTCAATAAATATGATCCCCCTAATGAAATACTCCCCCTCAAAAAATATCATCAGAATAATTGTGAGTCTCTTGCTATTTATTTTTTAAAAAATTCAATTAGTGATTTACCTTATCTCCCTCACACTCTATCACCCCCACTTCTCTCTACTTTCCCCCAAATCCAGCAACCACACACACACATCCTAATAAAACTCAACCACTTCTCTATTTAAAACAACAATTAACCCTAACTCTTCCTTTAGTTTGTGCTTGGTGTGATTCAACTAGAGAGGAAACAATATATTAAAGTTAATTCCAGAGACCATTAAACAATTAGAGAGAGGCAGACCCGTAGAGAGAGAAAACGCAAAACCAGTAGAGAGAGAAAATGCAGAAGAGAGAGAAACTGTGGACAGGAGAGAGAAAGAGCTCGTTCGTCGTCTTCCGATCATATTTTCCGATGAGTGACCACTCCAGGAGAATCCCCTCGCCGAGACGAAGCCAACACCGTCGTTCTGATCGCCTGAAGCCGCCGCACGCGCTCCCACGCGCCACCCACGCGTCGCCGCATCATCCCTCCACGCGCCCACGCACCGCCGTGCGTGCAGAACACCTCCCGGACCAGAATCTTCCCCTCGTCGAGATACGCGGGTTAGACACCTCGTTTGCCTAAAAATGAGAGTTAATGTTGTTCGACCGTTCATCGGTGATCACCGAGCATCCGCCATTACCACCAATGTCGTTGTGATCCTGGTGACGTGTACTGTCTGTTGTTCACCTCATTCTGAAATTCTGAAGTCGTTGGAGCTCGATACGTTATATTTTACAGTTTTAGGGGTGTAATTGTAATATTTTGAGAGTTTTGGATTTATTCATAAATTGACAGTTTAGGGATCTAAATGAGTAAATTCTGATTTTTAGTGATTAATAGGAGATAACTGAAAGTTTTGGGACTAAATTGATAATATTGGAGAGTATTGGGGTTAAATTATAAATTTGAAAAGTTTAGGGGTAAAACTGTAATTTTAGTAAAATATAGGGACCTGATCATAATTTTATACTTTTTCCAGATTTTAGCGAGGACATATAGATATAGAGAGTTTTGCGTGGATTGGGGTAAGTACAAAACACGATGATTCCCTTAACATAAATGTTTGTTGGTTGATGTTTGATATATGAGTTTATGCATTATAGTATAAATATATTTATACATATATGTTGGAGAATTAATTGAGAAATTGATAGCATAATAACATAAATTGTGAATACAAATTTTGGGTATAAATTGTATACGTGTACTATGAACCGAAATATTTGAGTATCATGTGACTTTGAGATGAGTTGGTTGGATGAATTGCGATGAGATGTCTTGTATTGGATGATGTGCGTGATGATTGTTATGTTGCCGGATTTAGTATAATATTGGTCGGAGATGCGAGATTATGCGAGATTAGCAGAGGCGTGTGGTTCAATCCCCCTCTTGCATATTTATGCGGGATTATACAGTGGGAAACCTTGGGAGTAAGAGATGGACTCTCCCATTGGTTTCAGTCCATTATTATACCAAATCCGGATAGCAAACC
>SKCR01008439.1:0-23743 GCA_019454045.1 Zanthoxylum bungeanum | reverse complement strand
TCGATAAAATAATATATTTGATATATTATTAGAAATTGGATTTCGACGCGAAATTAAAATTAGATTTTAATTCGGGCGAATGAATTAATTTAGAATTAATTCGTTAGCGACGTGAATAGTGATTTCGCTAGGCGTAATCATTTAATTACGACGCGACGGAAAATTCGTTAATTTGGAATTAACGAACCCGAGCCCGGGATTATTTGCGAGCGCATTCGCATTTCGAATTCGAGTGCGGCACGAAAGTCAAATCGAGCGTCAAATCGCTAGTCGCATCAATTGTCAAATCACTTGTCACTTTGAGTGATGTGATATGATATGTGTCACTTTATTAAAGTGAAGTGACTTGATGAAAAAGTAGAAGTGATGGTGAAAAGTTGAAAGCTTTTGCTTTTGCTTTTTGACTTTTTTAATTAAAGTTTTGTATATCCTTTTATTTTATATTACTTGGTAAATAAAGAAAAATAAAATGATATATAAAAGCATCACTTTCTGTCTCTTGTTTAGTGACTTACGGTTTTAGGCTTTTGGAGCCAAAAACCCTTCATCTTTCTCTCTTCTCCCTCTCACGGCTTCAAGCCGATTTCTTCACAAAATGTTTCTGGTTTGACCAAAATTTTGAGAAGCATATGAAGAAGAGTAGTGCTTGCACACACATGGGTTATATTATGGTGATAGGGAAACAAATTTGTGAGCATGGAAAAGCTTGAAGCTTGGAGCTTCCATGGAGTCCATGCATGGCCGAATCTTGGAGAGACAAGAAGGACCAAAACCGAGCAGTCCAGCAGCACAAAGAGCTCCATTACCGCAAGTTTGAGAAGCTTGAAGGCTTGTATTCTTCATTTCATCAAAACCATTCAATGTGAGTTATGTTTCCGCCTTACTCCTTTGATGTGTTCATACGAATTTTATGCATGATTTATGATCTTGTGACTTGATTGAAACTCAACAATTACATCAGATCAGTTCTGCCAGATATGGTATTTTGGGGGCGAGGCCCACATTACATCAGATCAGTTTTCCAGGTACGACACTTCGGGTATAGAGACACATCAGTAGAGTTTTGGAATGAATCCAGGGAATGAATCCCAAGGCCGAGGCCCATATCAGCAGAATTTTGGAATGAATCCCAGGGCCGAGGCCCATATCAGCAGAATTTTGGAATGAATCCAGGGAACGAATCCCAGGGCCGAGGCCCATATCAGCAGAATTTTGGAATGAATCCTAAGGCCGAGGCCCATATCAGCAGAATTTTGGAATGAATCCAGGGAAGGAATCCCAGGGCCGAGGCCCACATCAGCAAAATTTTGGAATGAATCCCGGGAACGAATCCCAGGGCCGAGGCCCACATCAGCAAAGTTTTGGAATGAATCAAGGAATGAATCTCAGGGCCGAGGCCCACATCAACACAATCGGGAACGAATCCCAGGGGAATGAATCCCACATCGCCAGAATTTTGGAATGAATCCCAAGGCCGAGGCCCACATCGTCAGAATTTTGGAATGAACCAAGGAATGAATCGCAGGGCCGAGGCCCACATCGTCAGAATTTAATCCAGGGAATGAATCCCAGGGCCGAGGCCCACTTCACCAGCAGTTTAGGGAATGAATCCCAGGGTCGAGGCCCACTTTATCAACTCGGTTCAGAAATGGATGGACCACTCTCACATCCGCAATGGTTCGGAAATGGACTGTCTCTCACCAACAATGGTTCGGAAATGGACCACTCTCACATCAGCATGGTTCGAAAATGGACCATCATCACATCAGCGATGCCTCAGAAATGGGGTTTAGCATGTCAGAAATGGCACTCCAGAAATGGAGCACGGTTCGGAAATGGACCATCATCATATCAGTGATGCCTCGGAAATAGGGTTTAGCATGCAGAAAATGGCACTCCGGAATGGAGCACGGTTCGGAAATGGACCATTATCATATCAGCGATGCCTCGGAAATGGATGGCAACGTACAAACGTACAAAGCTAGGCTTGTAGCGAAGGGGTATCGTCAAACAATATGGTATTTATTATGACGAAACCTTCTCACCCGTTGCCATGATTAAATCCATTCGATAATCTTGCAATAGCTGCATATTTCGATTACGAGATATGGCAGATGGACGTTAAAACCGCTTTCCTTAATGGAAACCTTTTGGAGGATGTTTATATGCAACAGCCTGACGGTTTTATCGTACCTAGACTTGCAAACAAGGTTTGTAAGTTAAATCGATCCATTTATGGATTGAAGCAAGCATCACGGTCATGGAATCAGCGTTTTGATGAGATCATAAAAGAATATGATTTCGTGCAAAACGCAGATGACCCTTGTGTATACAAGAAGGTTAGTGGGAGAGCACTTAATTTTATTGTCCTTTATGTCGACGACGTATTGGTTATAGGCAATGACATTCCCATGCTAACGTCGGTGAAAGCTTGGCTTTCATTAAAATTCTCCATGAAAGATCTGGGAGAAGCAGCCTTTATTCTTGGAATAAAGATCTACCGGGATAGATCTAGAAAGTTGATTGGACTCTCCCAGAGTACATACATTGATAAAGTGTTGAAGCGATTCAACATGGAACAATCCAAGAGGGGATTGGTTCCAATGGTACGTGGTACCTCTCTGTCTAAGGACAGTGTCCTAAGACTCAGGAAGAGAGAGACAACATGAGTCGGATACCGTTCGTCTCGGCAGTCGGATCGATCATGTATGCCATGATATGTACACGACCTGATGTCTCATATGCTTTGAGCATGTGCAGTCGCTATCAGGCCGATCCAGGTGAAGGTCACTGGATAGCAGTTAAGAATATCCTTAAGTATCTTAAACGAACTAAGGATGCTTTCTTAATTTATGGAGGTGGAGAACTTGCGATATCTGGGTATACCGATGCAAGTTTCCAAACCGACAAGGATGACTACAAGTCGCAATCCGGGTACATTTTTTGTTTGAATAACGGAGCAGTGAGCTGGAAATCTTCCAAGCAAGATACTGTTGCCGATTCAACAACAGAAGCGGAGTACATCGCTGCATCTGAAGTAGCAAAGGAGGCAGTTTGGATCCGAAAGTTCCTAATCGAATTAGGAGTAGTTCCGTTAGCAGCTGAGCCCGTTCCATTGTATTGTGACAATAACGGGGCTATAGCACAGGCTAAGGAACCAAGGTCTCATCACGGTCCAAGCATGTTCTTCGACGTTACCATCTGATTCGGGAGATTATACATCGTGGCGATGTAAAGGTCGAGAAGGTCACATCAGATGACAACATTGCAGATCCGCTGACGAAGGTTGTTCTTTAGCAAGTTTTTGAACGACACATACATAGTTCGGGTATTAGATGCTTGAGTGTCTGGCTATAGGCCAAGTGGGAGATTGTTAGACATTATGTCCCATAGCGTCACTGTTTGTAAATGATATTGTATTATTGTACAAAATTAACTATGTGATAATGAAATTGCCTTTTGCCGTTTTGTAATATTATTACTTTGATATATAAATGGCGAAAGTCCATATGATTAATACCGGATTGAGATGATATGAGACAGTATCAATCCATAAAGGTTTAATCATTAAATATCCCTAGTCGGAGTATTATCGAGATCGGACATCGATAATGCGGAATAGACTAGTATTGCGCTTGTGCACGTTGTGAGGGCACAACGGGATAGTTCGCATATATTTAAGTATTGGATACTTATGCAAGTGCGATAGGAGGTTGTGTTTTACCGATGGTACGAAAACAGCTTCGCTCTGGATAGACCCCGCGGAATCCCATTGGTAGTATGTCTGCGTGTCTATGGGAGGCCACATCAGGGTAGGTGTATATGGTCTTAACCTGAGACTTACATCGCTAGTACTTGCGACAATCGGTAAACTTTGGTTTGGTGGTTGGGGACCTTAACCGGTTCTGTGTACACCTCTTCTGGGTTTATCGAGAATCGTAGTGTACTGGATGTGATGTCAAGATGGAAGTATCACTTCAGACATATGGAGGTGATGATCACGCAGGACCAGAACTAGTACTCTATAAAAGGTTGCAACCGTCGGGACAATATGACCAGGTCAGGATTGTCCGATTTAAAGAGACTAGTTGCTTGATGTCCGATATATGTTTCGTACGGGGCAGACATTTTCCAGCCCCAGGCCTAACATGTGATCATCCGATACTGGTTCGATATACGCAATACTACGGTATACTACGCTTGATATAGATCTTATATTCCTATAAGAATATTTCTGGAGAATTGGGTAGGCATGGCGCTTTGCTAGAAGCCAACCTTGTCTTGTGAATCGGTAAAAACGTAGTACGAGGTACGTACGTGTTCGGATAATCCGACGACCGTATTTACTGCCAACATATCCGGAGATCTCTTGGGTCGCTTCCCGAAGATTCACCAATGACGTATGATTCAAACTCAATTAATCTTGGATTAATTACGGAGAGACTTTATCTTGGATAAAGTACTATACAAGAGAGAGAACGATTAATTTGGAATTAATCGTAAAATTATTATATTCGATATAATAATCGAAATTCGATTTCGACGCGAAATTAAAATTAGATTTTAATTCGGGCAAACGAGTTAATTTAGAATTAATTCGTTAGCGACGTAAATAATAATTTCGCTAGGCGCATTATTTATTAAATTCGATTTAATTAACGTCGCGACGTAAGTTCGGTATTTCGGAAATATCGAACCCGAACGCGTGAGTGTGCGTGGGCCCACTTTCATTTGGAAACGTGTGGGGCCCACATGACACATGTCATTTTATGCATTATTTAATTGTTAATACATTGCATGGTGATAGTGTACAATACACTCAATGGTTTTGCATGGAGTTTGAGTGTTTGACACTCTAAGCCATTGCATGATTTGTGTCATAAGTTTATTATTAATTTAATAAATATTATGGCATAAATATAAATTGATTTTTTGTAACAAAATCATTCAACTCCTCTCTCTCTCATATTGCCGAAAACTACATGCAGTTTTGGGCTCTCCATTTCTTCAATTTTTGTGGCAAGATTTGAAGAAGTTGTGCATTCAAAATCACAACAAAGGCTAGCACCTTCAAGGGATCATACAAAGGTGTTATGGGAAACTAATCCTTGAGCTTGGAGGATCAAACAAAGCTTGGAGCTGCACTTTCCACCTTGGCCGAATTCATCACTGCACAAAGGAGAAGTTTTCATTTCATCAACGCATCCGCATTCCGATTTTGTGAGTATGATTCCGCCATACTCAATATTGTTCATTCATTTATATATATTTTGTTTGCTCTTGTTGATCTTGGGGCTTGGTTTTATTTTTTCCAACAATCATGGCATACATGATCGATCCAACTGCCGAGGCGAACGGAGTCCGACTCATGTTGTCTCTCTCATCTTGTGTTTTAGGACACATGTCCCTAGATAGATAGACGCCATGTGATGTTGGCAACAGTCCCCTTTTGGACTGATCCATGTTGAATCTCTTCAACACTTTATCAATATATGTACTCTGGGAGAGTCCAAGTAGCCTTCTAGATCTATCCCTGTAGATCTTTATTCCTAGAATAAAAGCTGCTTCTCCCAGATCTTTCATGGAGAATTTCAATGAAAGCCAAGCTTTCACCGACGTTAACATGGGAATGTCATTGCCTATAAGCAATACATCGTCGACATAAGGACAATAAAAGTCAGTGCACTCCCACTAACCTTCTTATATACACAAGGATCATCTACGTTTTGAATGAAATCATATTCTTTTATGACCTCATCAAAACGTTGGTTCCATGACCTCGATGCTTGCTTCAGTCCATAAATGGACCGATTTAACTTACAAACCTTGTTTGCAAGTCTTGGTGCGATAAAACCATCAGGTTGTTGCATATAAACATCCTCCAACAGGTTTCCGTTAAGGAAAGCGGTTTTAACGTCCATCTGCCATATTTCGTAATCGTAATATGCAGTTATCGCAAGCATTATCCGAATGGATTTAATCATGGCAACGGGTGAGAAAGTTTCGTCATAATCAACTCCAAGTTGTTGACGATACCCCTTCGCTACGAGCCTAGCTTTGTACGTTTGTACGTTGCCATCCATGTCGGTCTTCTTATTGAAGACCCATTGCATCCAATAGGCTTTACGCCTTCTGGTGCATCAACTAGTGTCCAAACTTGGTTGGTATACCTGGAATCCATTTCGGCCTTCATGGCCTCTTGCCATAAAGTGGATTCGATACCTTGTATCGCTTCCTCATACGTAGCCGGTTCAGTATCCTCAATAAGATTAATATCTACATGAGGTGAGATCAGGATCCATACCTCTCAGGTATTACCCTGACTCTCTCCGACCTACGTAGTCCTTGTGTAATTGAAGATTGTGGTTCAGTCTCATCCTGGATGGACTGTTCATGTTCCGTTCTCGATTCATTGCCAGGAACAGTATCACTACGACTTTCATCGAGTTCTACTTTCCTCCCACTTAACACTGCATTTAGGAATTCCTTCTCAAAGAAAACCGCATGTAGAGCAACAAATACTTTGTTCTCTTGTGGGTAATAGAAGTATATCCTTTGGTTTCCCTAGGATATCCAACAAATAGGCATTTATCTCATTTGGGTTCAAGTTTGGTACCTTCCAAACGTTTGACGTATGCCCAGCAACCCCAAATCTTCAGGAATGAGAAACCTGGTTTCTTTCCTGTCCATATCTCATATGGAGTCTGTTCAACAGACTTTGACGGAACCCTATTCAAAATAAGAATTGCACTTTCTAATGCATGTCCCCAGAAGGATATAGGTAGCTCAGTGCGACTCATCATCGACCTTACCATGTCAAGCAAGGTACGGTTTCTCCGTTCAGACACACCATTTAATGTGGTGTTCCAGGAGGAGTCCATTGTGAAAGAATACCATATTCTTTCAGTAATCTTGAAACTCATTACTTAAGTATTCGCCACCACGGTCCGACCGTAATGTCTTAATACTCTTGCCTGTTTGTTTTTCAACTTCGCGTCGAAACTCTTTGAATTTCTCGAAAGTTTCCGACTTGTGCATCATTAGATACACATAACCATAACGCGATGCATCATCCGTAAAGGTTACGAAGTATCGATATCCACCTCTAGCCTGGCTAGACATGGGCCCACAAACGTCACTATGAACGAGGGCTAACAGTTCAGTGGCGCGTTCACCTTTACCACTAAAAGGTGATTTAGGCATTTTTCCTAATAAACAAGATTCGCAGACGTCATATGAATTTGGATCAAATCCGTCCAAGTACCCACTCTTCGAAAGTGTGGATATGCGAGTCTTGTTGATGTGTCCAGACGACAATGCCACAAATAAGTTTCTTCCTTTGGATTACTCATTTTGAGCCTTTTGTTTGTTATTTTACGTTTTGGAGATTTATTTATATTCAAAATATAAAAACCATTATATGCATCGGCAGTGCAATTTCTGCATCATCTTTATATAAATAACACCTGGTGTTTTTAAATACAAAAGTGTACCCATACTGGGTTAACAAAGATACAGAAATAATATTCCTAGTTAAACTAGGAACAAAATAACAGTCATTTAGTTTAAGTACATGCCCCGAGGGCAGTTCCAAAACAAAAGTGCCTACGGCCAAAACAGCAACAGAAGTTCCATTTCCAACTCGTAGATCTACCTCTCCCGAAGCCAGTCTCCTGCTATCATGCAGATCCTGCACATCAGTACAAATATGAGAACCACAGCCAGAATCAAAAATCCAATTTTTATTAAGACTAGAAGTAGTCATATTTATCTCAATAACAAACATACCTGAGGCCGGTGCCTTGCCCGCCTGTATGTCCTCCTTTGTCCCTTGTTCATGCGGCAGTCACGCTTCCAGTGACCTTTCTTGCCGCATTTCAGGAAAACATCTTGAGACTTGTCCTTGGCTTCCCAGAAGCCTTTGTTGACTTGGCCTTGCCTTTGTTTCTATGCTTTTTCTTCTTAACACCCCAGTTGCCTTGAGCCCAGCTTTCGGCGTTTGAGATGTTGATGCAAAGTGCGACTCGCGCTTGTTGCCTTTCAGAAGCTCTTTCTCTGACTCCTTGAGAATCGATAATAACTCTCCAAGAGTATCATCCGAATTCATCAATTTGTAGTTGATGACAATCTGTTTCCAAGTATCGGGTAGTGACTGTAGAAGTACATCTATAGACAGCTCAGCCTCCAAGACTATACCCATATTAGCCAATTGTTCAATATCGGCTATCATTTGAGTCCCATGGACCTCAACAGAACTACCATCAGTCATACGGGAGCGAAAGATTTTCTTCACTAACTCGTACCTCGCCATCCGCTTATTAGTGCGGTGAAGATCTTGCATCTTGCCATCATATTATAAGGATCCAAGTCCCTATTCTGGCGGCGAAAGTGTTGAGTCATTGAAGCAAGCATGATCGACTGAGCCGTGTCACAATCATCACTGTGAGTTTTCCATAACTCCAGCTCAAGTGGCTCAGTGGGCTTAGGCCCGAGAGGTTTTTGTATCGTATACAGTATCCTCTCCGCCCCAAGGACTATCCTTAGGTTCATTTCCCAGTCGGCGAAGTTGGTGCCCTTGAACACATTATCACCCATGATTATGTCACGGACATTTCCTTTGTTTGCCATCTTAACTACGATAATCTAATTATCTAGTTAACGATATGTGGGTACAGTCAAACTGTTACATAAAAAAATAACATTGTATTAGTCCAACTAATGTGTAAATATTGACGAAATAAGTTGTGTAAGTGCGTAAAGCTAAGTATCTGAACGATAATTGCAAATTCAATACTAGCCTCCCACTATTTTCTGCAAGTCTCTAACCCTCTGTTGAGTACTCGGGAAATCCAATTTCCTAGTGGGCTAGGATCCCGTTAAATAACACACAACCTTGACTTTGGCCAACAAATTGTATGATATTTAACTAGGTAGATCTCGAAGATCAATTGGATCCCATCCAATTCCTAGATCCGGTAGGTGGACATCTAAGTCTGAAACATATACATATGTCAATGCATCCAATACATTTTCCTAACCATTTCCTCTGAATCAACTAAGCCCTGGCTTTGGCACAACAAACCTAATGATTCCAGTTAAGCGGGACCCATTGACGAGGAAAGTTTCGTAATCAATGTCGATGGACAAGAAGTGATCTTACTTTGGCCAACAAATCACAACTTGGACAGGACACCGATGTGGAACAAAACTCTCATGATTCAAACACATCCTCAATTGACAAAGGTCTTGACTTTGGCCAACAAACCAATGCCAATTTCGGATCTTGAGAAAGAATCATTCAACGGAAGGAAAATCGCTTAATATTGTTTGAGGGATTTTTCGCGTAATTGGCAACAAATTAATTTATCTTTGTTAGGTCTCATCATCATACACCCTTAAGCATGCTTCTAAAACATCATAAAGCGCGTAAAGTAAAGTAATAGCGATATACGGATGGATATGAACAACAACTTGTTCCTAGAACAAATCACTCCTTTCCTCTCCCCGCTAGCACTATTCTACTCTTACCCAATTACATAATACAATAAGAGAAACCTCATTACATTGAGGGGAATTAGGTGAGAAGAGAATACAAAGAGACAATAAGAGAAAGGCTGGACACGTAGGTCCAATTTATAAATTCTAAATTTACAATAATTTCTAAAATTACCCTTCCCTTCTAATATCCATCCGATATACACTATTCATACATCACATCCACATTCATTCATTCAAGGCATGTTATACAACCAATCAAATCCAATAATTAGTCTTTAATTAGGTGACAATACAATGTTCAAACAATTGTTTTGCATTTGCGCGAGTCCAACTCAATTGAGAATAAATACTTATAGTATGAATTCATGAATTATATCATCTCTACTATTCGAACTATAGGTAAATCCAATTTAGTCGTATTCAATACTAATCCTATTTAATTCTAAATTAAATATTTACACTTTTATTGTGCTTTTATAACTTAGATTCCAAATCTAATACAATCGGGTCTCAAAGCCCAACTAACATCTAATGTCCGTTAATTAAAGTCCGATGGGCTTTCAATTGATTTCTTTAGGCTTGGTTTTGGTCAATGTATGGGTCAAACCCAATTACCAAGCCCAATAAGGAATCACCCTCATATGCCATAAAATCAATATCAAGCCCATAAGGCCCAATTAAACATAAAAGCCCATTTATTAGTTTTAGGCCCAATTCAAAATTAAGCCCAACTAACCAAATTTTAAAATTCCAAATTTTATAACTTAATTAATTAAAGTGTATTATCATGATTAATCCTTTAAATCAATATTCCCAAAATATCAAATTAATCCATTAATCATATTTTTATCTTAAATATATGTCCAACATTATTTAATCAAAAAATCAAGTCCCTAATCCTCCATCAAGCATTCGGCCAAGGTGATTAAAATGGTTCCGATTTCGTTTTCAATCCAATCGAGTTACAAATCATCATTCCATATTGTTTCAAGTCATCTAATGTCTTAAAATTAAAAAATCATCTAGTCCATATGCTTGCATGTATTCGGCCAAGCCTTATTTGGGTTGGAAAAATTAATCCAATTTATTTTCCATGAAATTGATGATGTATAATCTAAATAACATACATCTAAGCATATTTAATCAAGCAAACTCATCAAATCATGCTTTATATAATTTTCCCCAAATAACATCCTAATATATTTGCATGCTCTTTAAGCTAAATGATACCATTGTTGGAAAAAATAACCAAGCCCCAAGATCAACAAGAACACAGCAAAATATATAAATACATGAATGAATAAATTGAAGTATGGCGGAATCATACTCACAATACTTGAAAATGGATGCTTAGATGATGCGAAATTCCTCCCTTATGCAGTGAAGCTCTCGGCCAAGAAGAAAAATAGGACTCCAAGTCGAGTTTGATCCTTCCAAGCTCAAGGATTAGTTTCCCATATCACCTATGTATGATCCCTTGAAGGTGCTAGCCTTTGTTGTGATTTGAATGCACAACTTCTTCAAATCTTGCCACAAAAATTGAAGAAAGGAGAGCTCCAAAACTGCATGTAGTTTCGGCAATGTGAGAGAGAGAGGGTTGAATGATTTTGTTACAAAAAATCAATTTATATTTATGCCATAATATTATTAAATTAATAATAAACTTATGACACAAATCATGCAATGGCTTAGAGTGTCAAACACTCAATTTCCATGCAAAAACCATTGAGTGCATGTACACTATCTCCATGCAATGCATTAGAATCAAATAATGCATAATATGACATGTGTCATGTGGGCCCCACACGTTTCCAAATGAAAGTGGGCCCACGTGCACTCACGCGTTCGGGTTCGATATTTCCGAAATACCGAACTTACGTCGCGACGTTAATTAAATCGAATTTAAATAAATAATTGCGCCTAGCGAAATTATTATTTACGTCGCTAACGAATTAATTCTAAATTAACTCGTTTGCCCGAATTAAAATCTAATTTTAATTTCGCGTCGAAATCGAATTTCGATTATTATATCGAATATAATATTTTACGATTAATTCCAATTAATCGTTCTCTCTCTTTGTATAGTACTTTATCCAAGATAAAGTCTCTCCGTAATTAATCCAAGATTAATCGAGTTTGAATCATACGTCATTGGTGAATCTTCGGGAAGCGACCCAAGAGATCTCTGGATATGTTGGCAGTAAATACGGCGTCAGATTATCTGAATACGTACGTACCAAGTACTACGTTTTACCGATTTACAAGACAAGGTTAGCCTCTAGCAAAACGCCATGCCTACCCAATTCTCCAGAAATATTCTTATTGGAATATAAGATCTATAACAGGCGTAGTATACCGTAGTATAGTGTATATCGAACCAGTATCGGATGATCACATGTAAGGCCTGGGGCTGGAGATGTGTCTGCCCCGTACGATACACATATCGGACATCAAGCAACCAGTCTCTTTGAATCGGATAATCCTGACCTAGTCATATTATCCCGATGGTTGTAACCATTATAGAGTACTAGTTCTGTATCCCTCGCGATCATCATCTCCATATGTCTGAAGTGATACTTCCATCTTTGACATCACACCCAATACACTACGATTCTCGATAAACCCAGAAGAGGTGTACACAGAACCCGTTTAAAGCCCTGGACCACCAAAACTAAAGTTTTACCGATTGTCGTAAGTACTAGCGATGCAAGTCTCAGGTTAAGATCATATGCACCTACCCTGAAGCGGACTCCCATAGACACGCAGACATACTACCAATGGGATTCCACGGGGTCTATCCAGAGCGAAGCTGTTTTCGTACCATCGGTAAAACACAACCTCCTACCGCACTGGCATAAGTATCCTATACTTAAATATATGAGAACTATGCCGTTGTGCCCTCACAACATGCACAAGTGCAGTACTAGTCTATTCCGCATTATCGATGTCCAATCTCGATAATACTACGACTAGGGATATTTAATGATTAAACCTTATGGATTGATACCGTCTCATATCATCACAATCCGGAACTAATCATAGGGACTCTTACCATTTATATCAAAGTAAATAAATTACAAAACGGTAAAAGGCAATTCATTACTACATAGTTAATTTTGTACAATAATACAATATCATTTACAAATAGTGACGCTATGGGTCATAACTGTCTAACAGTTAGCACTCAGACATTTATGGCTCTCTAGGTACGGAGACGTCACACGCAACCTAGGTACGGGGTTAGCATTCAGACATTTATGGCTCTCTAGGTACGGAGACGTCAACCGCGACACCCTAGGTACGGGGTTAGCAGCACTAAAACATTTGTGGCTCTCTAGGTATGGAGACGTCACCGACCGACACCTAGGTACGAGGTAGCATCCAGACATTCGTGGCACTCTAGGTACGGAGCGTCACGCCGACACCCTAGGTATGGGGTTAGCACTCAGAATTTGTGGCTCTCTAGGTACGGAGAAGTCACCGCGACACCCTAGTACGGGGTTGGCACTTAGACAACAACAACATCTCTGCGGCACTCTAGGTACGGAGAGAAGCAAGCAACGCGACGCCCTAGGTACGGGTTTTAGCACCATCAACTAACACAGCAGGCAGACCATTGTGGCAGCTGGCGAGCCAGGTAAGAAAAATGCATTGCACGTACTTTGATAGGATTGTCATTGTCACATGAAGGGGTCTGATAGGGTGAATCCGGTAACGCAGCGGATGCGGTGAAAATCCGATTTCAGATTTCAAAACTTTTTCTCGGATTAATTAAATAAACATATTTATTTAATAACCCAATAATCAAATAATGAAAATAAATTTCAATTGAATCAAATTCAACTGAAATACCAAATTACCCTTATGTGGTATTTGTCCGTTTTAGTCCGAAATTGATCCCATCAATTTGAATGATTCTAAATCATTTCTATGATGAATTTATCATGTCTCAAAACTCATCTTAATGAAATCCAATCAACATGAAACTTTGCATGCATCTAATACACACCCAAATGCTCAACATATCTCAAAACCCCCAATTTAGAATTGGTATAAACCCTAATTTCTCAATTTCAACAAATTGGGCAAATTGGACTTAATACACCAAATCAATTACTTCAATCATCAATCTTTCATCTAATTCAAGTCTCAACACAATGAAACAACTCAAGATCAAATCTAGGTCATTTAAGAGTGGGTCAACAACTCTAGAATAGCAACATGGTTTCATAAACCTTAAAAGAATACATATAACTACACTAGTTACATTTGTTCATCATACATGCTCAACACTTCTAAACAAATTTCCATCATCAAAAACCACAGAGAAATAAAGAAAAGAATAACTTAAGAAACTCATGAGAGGTAGCCTAGATCATAAGGAACAAATTCCTCTCTAATAGTAAGTTTAAGAAACTTACAAAATCCAAGCTTTTCTTTGGTTTTTCTTTTCTTCCTTCACTTTCTTTCTTTGCCTTTCTTCAATGGATTTTTGTTTGTGATAAAGTGTATTAGGTTAATGAAATGAAAAATGAAAAAACAATTTATATGTGCAACTTTTGCACTATGGCCGAAATTAGCATACCAAATTCACCAAAATGTAATTCAATTTCATTTGCATTATTAGTAAATCAACTTGCATAAGATCTTTTATAACCTTTATTAGATATTTATTTTGGTCAACATTGCAACTAATGTCATTTACTTTAATTATCCTAACATAAGATATATATTTTAATTAATTTAATCATTTAACAATTAAATAATTAATTAATTAATCAAATACAAATATATTAAATATATGTATAATATTTACATTAAATATTAAAAACATATATTCATTTAGGAAATAAGTCAAATAACTCATTTTGACTATTAATTAATGTGTATTTAAATTAATCAAGTATTAAATGTAAATACACAATATTAAGTAAATGACTATCTAGTGTCTTTAGCATGTATCTTGCGTTTAACCATTAAACGACTTTATAAATAATCAATATTATTTATTTATGTTGCTCTAGTGCTCAACGAGTATGTTTCATTATTGAGACTCTCTAGGTTCGAGTATATCCGTCACGAAATCAAATTCATGTCCATAATCTATCCACCGTAGATTATGACGATCACGGATAATCTCGCTAAACCATACAGGTCGAGGTCATCGCAAATGTATAATTCCTCCGTCACAGGTATCCGGATAAATCCCAGAGATATAGATGTAAACGTCAAATCTCTATCGGGACTATCCAGTCGACTATTCTATTAGCAATCTCAAAAAGAACGTTTAGAACTAGCTTCTAAACTTACACGGGCCCATGGTTTTATCTGATTGCTAATCATATGGACTACCTATGCTCTGGTACACAGAACTGACGGATCCTATCTTGATACACATAGGACACCCTGAGGATCTATCTACACCCAACGAACAGGCGGAGGTCTGATCTGAATAGATCGGTGACGTGACTGCCATCTAAGTGTGTAGAAGATGTCTCATGTGCCCACAATGGCATCTCAAGTCTAAGAATCACAAGTGCTACTCAACCAAGAAGATTCTTATTGACGCGCTGGTGTACCATCCATAAGAATCTTCGGTGAGTCGTTCAGTGTTTATCCGCTATAAACACCTACACGTCTATACTAGTCTCCAAGACTAATGGTTCATTGAGAAATCATTGGAATCATATATTCCAGTATACGACATGTACCGGTCTCAACGGGTTTACTATACTGACCAAGTAGTGTAAACCTTGACCAGGAACTGTCTGAGATGACAACGTCATGATACATCTCAATGTCCGTTGCGACGCTTTTGCAACTGTACCATGACTAATCATTCTAAGGTCATTACGTCTTTACCATATAAAAGATTAGATTATATTATAGAAACTGCATATATATTATTACTTATAATAACGTTTTACAGAAGTATTTAACAAAATACAACCGGGAATTGGCGCTCTGAGCACCAACCCCTACATCACACACTGCACAAGTCCCATCAAAGTGGGGGCGACTATAGGCACTGCATTTTTGCATATCAGCCCGATGATGAGTCTCGTATGGAGACACTACCTCTTTAGTTGTGAAAGCCGCGGGAAACGGACGTTGGAAAGGTAAAGTTGGAAATTAGCATTTTGTCATATTTAACTCGCTTGTTTCGCTTCGGGTTCGCTTGTTGGACCTCTGTTTTAAAACACACCAAACCCATTAAATCACATCCAAAAAATAATTAAAACATTTAAAACACATCTCACAAATTAAATTGAACTTGAAATTAAATTAAATTAAATTCCTAATTTAAATAAAACACATTCCTAAATTAAATTAAATCACCTTCCTAAATTAAATAAATCATATCCTTAACTAAAAAGAATAAATCAAATCACTTCCCTTAATTAAAAGATTTTCCCTATCACATACTAAATTAAAGATATCCCCAATTAATACACAAATCATATTCCTTCCCCAACAAGGTAAATCCCATCCCTTAGCCTATAAAAAGACCCCTTAACCCACACATCCAAACCCTGGCTGGCTGGCTCACTCTCACAAAAACACAAAGAAATAAACCCTCATGTTGCCGCATCATCCAAGCCCTTATCAAACACCAAATAAACCCTACAAAGCCACGGCACCATTCAAACTAAAGCCACGTAACAACCGCCTAAGCCTTCACTGCCAACACGAATTGCACACAGGATCCACTTCACAGCCTGCCCTTTCACGTTAAAAGCACTTCACCTGCCTTCAACCACCTTGGCCTCACGCTAAATCATCAACGCCCACTGCCAACAGCGACAAACAGCCTTCAACGCCTAAGACTGCCCTTCACAATGTCACGGCACCATCTCCATAATAGCCATAACTTCACGTAATCAACCCTCACGCCACTAACCTACTTCCCTTCACAACTTCACACCAACAGACCCTACACTCCACTCAGCTCATAACACAAGACGCACACACTCTCAACAGCCCCTCCATTCGCACACCTGCCTTCACTCAAACCACGCTTACTGCCCATCAACCCTTAGTCACAAATTAACTGCTTCAATCAACTGCCCTCACCGCTTTAATAACTACCAACTTCAAAGGAACCAATAGCCACAACCTTCACGCCTGGCCATAACCTTCACCACCCCTGCTTCACACGTTGCCCCTTATCACAGCTGCACGTTTCAATTCACTCAACACGGTTGCACGCCACATACCACACACAGCGTACGTTCACTAAACAAATTGCCATATACCACACCATAAACCGTTTCTGAATTGCCTCACAAACTGCCGCATAAAACCCCTCTTGCACACGCCCAAATCAGTCCCCAAAAACCTGCCACAAATAGTAACGAAAACTGCCCCCGAAACCGTTCGAAAACTGCCCCCAAACCAGTCCAAATAATCCTCAAAACAGTCCCCTAATTACCAAAAACATTGACCCGAAAATACAACAAAAACAGCAGCGAAACGGAGTGAAAATAGCGGCCCCAAAACAGCGAGGAAAAAGTTGGATTAGTGAAGCAAAAGAGTTACGGATCAATCACCCTTCCAACGGACGTGTAACGCCCTTTCTTGAGACAACAAAAGAGGTTAGACCTGAGGGCACCCTTTTTACTTATCTTCTTTATTTTTGTTTTATTTATTTTGATATATAATTGCATGAGAGTTGTTTGGAGCATGATGTGATTGTTGGATGAGCGGGATATGTGTTCCCTTTTGTGGTATATCGGATGGAAACCCGGAAGTAAATTCCGTAGCCGATTCTGAATGGACGGTTATTTGCGGTCTGCACTCGGGATATAATGACCACGTACCACTTAAGATACATATATCTCGTCTCATCCAAATTTTTATTGAAGCATGTTATAGTTTCTAGGCCGTTTATTTAGTATTTAAGCATGATTTAATTTAGTCTTGTTTATTAATTTCAAAGCATGATTGTGTTATTTAGGCATGTTGTTTCTTCATTCTTTATGCATGATTGTTTGTTTAGTTTATGTTTATGTTTAATTAGTTATTTGTTACTTTGGTTTAATGGTTCAATATGCTTGTTGTGTTATATTGCGGTGGAGTTATTTGGATGAAAGCATGTTAGATCTAAGTACCCTTGAGCATGATTATAAGTAGACTCGGTTGATTAATTGCACAAATCATATCATCACAAGTGACATAAGTAAGGGACCATTCCGAACCCAACGGTTTGAGGTCTTCCATTGCGCGAGGGGTGACTGCGGCTTAAATCTTTCTCCGGTTCACACCGCGTGGCGACTCCATGTTATTTCGTACTCCCAACTAGGCCGCGAGTCTAGAACAGCGTCGTCAAGTTCTGTTGTCTACACTTTGCACACACATACTTTGAGTCTGGCTTAGATCATTTATTCAAAGACTTGGATTTGAGTTGCGTTGAATGTTTTGAAGGTTCTCTGGTTTCGACACTAAGCATCCTTTGATGGACAACAATATGTATAACTATTGGGACTATTTCATAGCAGGTGATATAATATGATGATATGAAATGCCACATCACGTGGTCCACCTTGACCTGTGTAAACAGCAAAAAACAGAAAGCTAAATCAGACTGGGGGGGCGACCAGTCTACCACCTCGCGAAATGAGGGACGTAATGGGAACTTGAGCCAGGAGACCAGATAGAACTGAGCAAACTACCAAAAGAGAACTGGCATAGGAAATTACAAATAGACCTAGGGGGCGACCAAAGACTTTTGTAGGCAAGAAGCACTGAGGAGCACAAGGAAGACCTAACCCATCGAAATAGGAGGAAACATATCCATGCATACATGCATACCGTCACATACACGCATTTTTTTTTTGTTTTTGTTCGTAGGTTTTGAAGAAAAGGAAAATCTGCAAAGACAAGCAGTTTCGGGAATGAATCCCAGGGTCGAGGCCCAATTCATCAGAGTTTTGGAATGAATCCGGGAATGAATCCCAGGGTCGAGGCCCACATCGTCAGAGTATTGGAATGAATCCGGGAATAAATCCCAGGGTCGAGGCCCACTTTACCAGAGTTTTGGAATGAATCCGGTAATGAATCCTAGGGTCAAGGCCCACTTCATCAGAGTTTTGGAATGAATCTGGGAATGAATCCCAGGGTCGAGGCCCACATCATCAGAGTTTTGGAATTAATTCTGGAATAAATCCCAGGGGACGAAGCCCGCATTATCAGAAGTTTTTGGGAATGAATCCCAGGAGGCGAAGCCCGCATTATCATCAGTCATCGGGAATAAATCCCAGGGTCGAGGCCCACATCAGCATCAGTTTTGGGGATGAGTCCCAGGGTCGAGGCCCACATCAGTATCAACTTAGGGATGAATCCTAGGGTTGAAGCCCACATTGGCATCAGTATCAATTTTGGGGATGAGTCCCAGGGTCGAGGCCCACATCAACATCAGTATCAGTTTGGGGGCGAGGTCCACATCACATCAGTCTGTGGGCGAGGCCCACATCAATTCCAGGACGAGGCAAGGCCCACATCAGTATCAGTTTGGGGGCGAGGCCCACATCAGTGTCAGTTGGGGTGAGGCCCACATCAGTTGGAGCGAGGGCCACGTCAGTATCAGTTTAGGGAGAGGCCCACATTAGTATCAGTTGGGGCGAGGCCCATATCATTTTGGGGCGAGGCCCACATCAGTATCAATCTGGGGCGAGGCCCACGTCAATATCAGTTTGGGGCAAGGCCCACATCACATCAGTCTGTGGCGAGGCCCACATCATGCCAGATGAGGCAAGGCCCACATCAGAATCAGTTTGGGGGGCGAGGCCCAAATCAGTGTCAGTTTGGGGTTGGGCCCACATCAGTTTGGGGTGAGACCAACGTCAGTATCAGTTTAGGGGAGGCCCACATTAGTCATTTGTTTTAGGGGCGATGCCCATATCATTTTGGGGCGAGGCCCACATCAGTATCAATCTGGGGCGAGGCCCACGTCAATATCAGTTTGGGGCAAGGCCCACATCACATCAGTTGTGGGCGAGGCCCACATCAATGCCAAGATGAGGCAAGGCCCACATCAGTATCAGTTTGGGGGGCGAGGCCCACATCAGTGTCAGTTTGGGGTGAGGCCCACATCAGTTTGGGGTGAGGCCCATATCAGTTTGGGGTAAGGCCCACGTCAGTATCAGTTTAAGGCGAGGCCCACATTAGTATCAGTTTGAGGTGAGGCCCATATCATTTTGGGGCGAGGCCCACATCAGTACCAATCTGGGGTGAGGCCCACGTCAATATCAGTTGGGGGAGGCCCACATTAATATCAGTTTGGGGCAGGCCCATATCTGTTTGCGGGCGAGGGCCACATAAGTGTCACTCTAGGGGCGAGGCCCACATTAGTTTGGGGTGAGGCCCACGTTAGTACCAGTTTGGGCGAGCCCCATATCAGTTTGGGACGAGGCCCACATCAGAACCAATCTGGGGCGAGGCCCACATCAGTATCAGTTTGGGGGGCGAGGCCCACATCAGTACCAGTTCAGGGTCGATGACCCACTACATCATCAGTTTGAGGGCGATGCCCACATTGTCAGCGGTATTAGAATGCGTGCTAGAGTGGAGGTACCCCCGTTGCCGGTTGCAGTTCTAGGATGAGTCCCATGGTCGAGGGCCTACTGCATCATCAGTTGTAGTTCCAGGATGTGTCCCAGGGTCGAGGACCCACTACATCATCAGTTTGAGGGCGATGCCCACATTGTCAGCGGTATTGGGATGCGTCCCAAGGTTGAGGTGCCCCCTTGTCGGTTGCAGTTCCGGGATGTGTCCCAGGGTCGATGGCCCACTACATCATCAGTTGTAGTTCTGAGATACGTCCCAGGGTTGAGGACCCACTACATCATCAGTTTGAGGGCGAGGCCCACATTGTTAGCGGTATTGGGATGCGTCCCAATGTCGAGGTGCCCCCATTGTTGGTTGCAGTTCCGGAATGCTTACCAGGGTCGAGGGCCCACTGCATCATCAGTTTTACTTCCGGGATACGTCCCGGGGTCGAGGACCTACTACATCATCAGTTTGAGGGCGAGGCCTATATTGTCAGCGGTATTGGGATGCGTCCCAGGGTCGAGGTGCCCCCATTGACGGTTGTAGTTTCGGGATGCGTCCTAGGGTCGAGGGCCCAATGCATCATCAGTTGTAGTTCCGTGATGCTTCCCAGGGTCGAGGACCCACTACATCATCACTTTTAGGATGTGTTTCAAGGTTGAGGGCCCACACATCAGTTGCAGTTCCGGGATGCGTCCCAGGTTTGAGGTCCCATTGCATCATTAGCACAGTTCACATTCGGTGGTTGAGGAACAAAGCCCAGAGGTCGAGGCACCTCGCCAACATATCAACTCAGTTCGAAGCAGCAGGCAAGTCAGGTGGCAGCTGGCGAGCCAGGTAAGTAAAAATGCATTGCATAACTTTGATAGGATTGTCACTATTACACACTGCACAAGTCCCATCAAAGCGGGGGCGACTGTAGGCACTGTATTTTTGCATATAAGTCCCGATGATGAGTCTCGTATGGAGACACTACCTCTTTAATTATGGAATCCGAGGGGAATGGACGTCGGAAGGGAAGAGTCAAGAATTAACACATTATTGGATTTAATTCGCTGAGTAGCTGCGGGTTCGCTTGGTGTACCTCCGTTTTAAAACAAACTTTTAGCCCAAAACCCCGCAAGTCACACACCAAGCCCACCAAAGCCTGATCCAAAAAATTAAAATATTTAAAACACATGTCACAAATTTAATCAAATCAAATTAAATTAAATTAAATCCAATTAAATTAAAACAAATCACCTTCCTAATTTAAATAAATCACATGCCTGAATTAAACAAATCAAATCAAATCCCCCTTCCTAAATTAAATAAATCCCATGGATCCCTTGCCTAATTAAACTAAATCATATCCCTAACTAAAAGAGAATAAATCAAATTAAAATCAATCACTTCCCTAATTAAAAGATTTCCTTATCACATTCTAATTAAAAAAGATATTCCCTTTAATACACAAATCATTCTCATTCTCAAATAAGGAAAGTCCCCATCCCTTTACCATAAAAAGAACCCTTCACCAACACAACTAAACCTAGAGAGCTCATATACACAATATTCTCACAAGAAAAAACCCTGGCCCATCCTCGCAAAAAACCCAGAGAGCATACACACATAATTCACGCAAGAAACAAAGAGCTCATTCATCCTAATTCACACAACATACACACCAAAAACTCCCCAGATTCTCACGGCACCTTGATCATTGGCCACTCTCTCGGCAAACCCTCACGCAAGCCATCAGCCCTCACGCAAGCCTTGTCACTAGCCCTCCTCACGCACCCTTCACGTATCAACACCTAGCCCACTCACGAACCCTCCACGTTCAACGCATAACAACAAGCCTAATAAACCCTAGCTCAACATTCAAATCAGCCACACACCACACTCCACCAACTATCACACATAGCAGCCCTTCACGCCAACAGCCACGCGTCCTCACCACTTCAATTCCCTGACCACATAGCAGCCTCATATCCCTCATTAGCCCTCACAGCAAGCTTCAAGCCAACACCCTTCACACCAGCCAACTGTCACACAAAACAGCCAACAAGCCACGTTAAATCCCCTCCAAAAATAGCCCAATTGACGCATAAATCCCCCCTAATCAGCAGCCCCAATTGACGCCATAAACCCAGTAAACTACCTCAGTTCACCCCTAAAAACTACCCTTAAATCACGTCCTAAACACCACCCACAACAATCCTTGTTTCACGTCATTAGCCACCCATAACAACCCTTGTTTCACGTCATTAGCTACCCTCACATACTGCCCTTGTTTCAATGCATAAGACCCTCACATACTGCCCTTGTTTCACGTCAGTAGCTACCCTCACATACTGCCCTTGTTTCACGTCATTAGCCACCCTTAACTCCCCTTCATGCACGCCATAACCCTCACGCAATCTGCCTCTCCACTAAGCCTTCAAAGATCCCTTATGCACACGTATAAACTGCCACTCATTAGCCTCAAACTGTACCCTTAAGGTACCACAAAACAGTCCCAAAAACTGCCCAAAACAGTCCCCGAATTAACCCAAAACTGCCCTACACAGTCCCCAAAACTGCACCTAAAAAAACAGCCCGAACCAGTCCAAAAAACCGCAAAATAGTAGCTTAAATTACCAAAAATAGTGACTAGAAAATACAACAAAAATAGCAGCGAAACAGCGAGAAGAAACGTTTGATTACTGAACCAGAAAAGTTGTAGAGCATTCTCCATTCCGACGGCTGTGTAACGCGCTTTTGAGAGACGACAAAAGAGGTTAGACATGAGGGCACACTTTTTACTTATTATCTTTCATTTCTTTTATTTATTTATATATTATCGCATGAGGTCGTTTGTTGAGGCATGATGTGAATTCCGAATGAACGGAATGTGTGTTCTCTTTTGTAGTATATCGAATGGAAACCCAGACGTAAATTCCATAGCCGAATCCGAATGGACGGTGGTGCGATTTGCACTTGGGATACAACGCCACATACTACTTAAGAGACACACGTATTTCGTTTCATCCAACCATGTATTGAGCATGAATAGGTTGCTAGTACGTTATTTATCTTTGTAAGCATGATTTAGTTTAGTATGTTATTTATCTTTAAGCATGATTTAGTTGTATATTTTTAAGCATGATTTGTTATTCGTTTTGCGTTTGGAATTTGCATTTAGTTTATGTTGTTGTTTGCATTTCGCATTATATAATTGAAATATGCTCATGAGATTGCCGTGTGTTTTCGTGTGTTATGATGACTTATTTTCCAAGCATGCAAACTTAGACATAGGATTTATCTTTATGAACATGAACTAGATATAGGTTGTCTTGGGCAACTCGGCTAAGATATTGCAGAAATCACATCATTACAAGTGGCATAAGTAAGGGACCATTCCGAACCCAACGGTTTGAGGTCTTCCCTTGCGAGGGGTGAGTGCGGCCTTAAATCTTTGTCCCGGTTCACACCGGGTGGCGAGTCCATGTTATTACTCCGGTTTAGTTCCTCGCGAGCTATTCCGTACTCCCAACTAGGACGCGAGCCTAGAACAGCGTCGCCAATTTATGAGTCCTACACCTGCGGCCTGTAGGGTGATGACTTGTGATGCCCTATCCCATACTTCTGTAGCATCGCTTTCATTTCTCCTTGAACTGAACTCCGTTGTCTGTTACCACATGATGTGGCATTCCATATCGACAAATGATGTTCC
>SKCR01008438.1:0-23871 GCA_019454045.1 Zanthoxylum bungeanum | reverse complement strand
GAATAATAGCATACGATTTAGTTCTTTTGAATAGATTTCGCCGCAAGATAGACATATACCTAAAGGGCATGCGTAGCCATTATTAGAACCTGACCTTAATGAATTTGGTTTAAATTAATTAACATAAACATATAGTCAATTAGTTTAAATTGAGTATTCTACTTGATCATTGAAAGAGACTTGTAGATAGTTTATTGTTCTAAGTTAGTAATTCATAACAACTCAATTGAATGAAAAATTACATGAACCCATTGTTTGTGTACTTAGGTGAAATTACAACTCTATGTTCTTTTCGCACATAAAGTTATCTCCAATAATAGTTTAATTTAAGTTAAGTAGGTTAGTCTTGGTATTAATAAGATAAATAATAAGTCTTTGTGGGTATGATATATGATATTCTGTCACTATATTACTTGAGCAATATGTGCGCTTGCGTGTTAGATATAAAATCACGATCAATTTTTTGGCGTTGTTGTCGGGGATTGAATTTATTTTTCTTTATTAAAATTAGGACAACTTTACTTGCTTAGCTAGACACCCCTCTTTTTTTTTAATCTTTCTTTTGTTTTATTTGATTTTCAGGCATCATGAACGACCAACAACTTGATCTACTAGAAGTAGCAATGCTAATCCCAATTCGGGACCAGACAAAATCAATCATTGATGGACTTATGTCATGTATCGTCCCACCAACCCCTTAGGCCAACACATACGACATCAAGACATGTATCCAAATGATACAAAAATAAGTGCAGTTTGGGGGTGGCCCGAATGATGATCCTGACGCTCACGTACGTAATTTTCTGGAAATCTGCAGCACGTTCAATTTCAATAGAGAGGCAGAAGAAGCAGTCCGCTTGTGAGTTTTCCCATATTCTTTGGTAGATCGAGCTAAGGCATAGCCTTAGTCATTACCAGCAGGATCTATCACCACGTGGGTAGCCTTAATCATAAAGTTCCTCGTAAAATACTTCCCTCTCGCAAGAAAAAAAAAACTGCGTAATGACATCACTTCATTCACGCAATATGACTAAGAATCATTATCAAAGCGTGAGAGAGATACAATGACCTGCTTCGTAAGTGCCCACATCATGAGATAGCTAAGTGGCTGTAAGTACAGACCTTCTACAATGGACTCAAATGGATTATGAAGACCACAGTTGATGCAGCAGCTGTAGGTGCTTTAATAGCCAATGATGAGCATGTAGTATGAGAGCTACTGGAAGAGATGGCCAATAACAACTCCTTATGGCCAACTGAACGAAGTATTCAGCACCAAACAACAGTAGTCAATGGGTTAGAGCTAAACATAACTGTGAATGTTAAGTTATATCAAATATAAAAATATCTAAAGCTCATCGGTTGGCAGGTTGTGAACAATGTTGGAGCTACAAGTGCAGGATATACGGAACAACAGAATAGAGAGCTCTACGCTCCATATGGTGAGTATGTTAATTATGTCAATAACTATAACAGACATGACCATAACCTATACTCTAACAGCTATAACCCTGAGTGGCAGAAAAATCCCAATTTTGGATGGAAGAACTAGTCCCGGCCAAAGCTCCTGTTCGGAACTGGAACCGAACCGGTTGAAACTGGACGGTTCTGATTCCGATTCTGAAACCAGAATCGAAAAATTTCAATTCGGTTAGGGTTCACCCCAGACCGAACTGAAATTGAACAACCTAAACCGTTGCTCCTAATGGCTAATAGCCGTTGGGCTAGGGCAGAGAGTCGTTGCTCCATGCCCTAATGTATAAAAAAATTAAAATTAAAAATCGTAAATTACTAAATTATCCTTAATAACATTAATATAACGACTAGTTTTAGGGACATTTTAGGTATGACAAAAAATTATAAACTCTATAAATAGAGGTCATTTTTCATTTATTCAACACACCAATTCTCAATTCTCTCAATTCTACAATTCTCTCATTCTCAATTCTCTCATCTACATTTTCTAATTTCATTACAAAAGTAATTAAATATGTTATAAAAAATTATTACAAATTTGTTATTAAAAAATTATGATAATGATATTTTATTTATATAAAACTAAAATTATAAAATTTATCACAACAAAAAAATATAAAATAATAAACAAAATGATAAAATATAATATTCTATAAATTTTTCCCATCTTCACTTTCATATTTTTTCATATTCACTTTCATTTATTTTTATTTTCTTCACTATCTTTATTTTCACCATTCCTTCATCTTCATATTCCCCTACAAAATAAATAAATAAATATTAGATGTTAATATAAAATATAAAAAATCAAACAAATTAAACACTTAAGAAAAAAATAATTTTAGAGAGGAAATAAGATAATGAGAGAAAAAAAGAGAGAATATGAGAAATGAAAGAGCAAATGAATTTATAGGAAAAAAAACATTTAGCGACGAAATAGTTCGTCGCTTAAGGTCCTCAAATAGCGGGAATTATTTCCGCTAAAATTTTGACTTTCAGCGTCGAAATTTTTTACTTTAAACATCAAAAATTCGTCGCTAAATATCAAAAATTTAAATCCAATTTTATTAGGAGATAAAATTCAAAATTTAGAAAGTGGGAATTCAAAAAATTTAAATTTACCTTTAGCGTCGAAATATTTGACTTTTAGCGTCGAAAATTCGTCACTAAATATCAAAATTTTAAATCTAATTTTATTAAGAGATAAAATTCAAATTTTAGAAAGCGGGAATTTGAAAATTTTAAAATTAACCTTTAGCGTCGAAATTTTTGACTTTTAGCTTAGAAAATTCGTCGCTAAATTTCAAAAATTTAAATCTAATTTTATTAGGCAATAAATTCAAATTTTAGAAGGGGGAATTCAAAAAATTTAAAATTAACCTTTAGCATCGAAATTTAGATTCGACGCTTAAGGGTTGAACCTTTAACGTCGAAATTTAAATTCAAGGCTAAAGGGTGGACCCTTTAGCGTCCAAATAATTTTTCGACGCTAAAGGTTAGAACCTTTAGCGTCGAAATTTAAATTCGACCCTAAAGGGTTGATCCTTTAGCGTTGAAACTAGGATTCAATGCTAAAGTGTTACCTTTTAGCGTCGAAATTTAAATTCGACGATAAAAGATTTATTGGCGTCGAGAAAATTTTCGACGCTAAATGTTTGGACGCTAAAGGTCCCTGTTGTTGTAGTGAATGACACGCTCAACTCATATATGACACAAAGGCAAGGGTTCGAATCACACACCTTATAGGGAGGCCTTCCACATCAAATTTGGGAACAAAACCATACAAGTCGGACTCAGGTATATTAAAACGGGTTTGGGAACGAACTCGAAACATGCATTGGGTGGAGTAGTATTAGTCCATAAAATGGATTCATTCGCTTTAAAGCGAATACAGATTTGAAAAAATGGATTCGTTTAATAAATGAGTCAATTCGATTTGATTCGTTTATTAATGAATCACATGGGAATTTAAGCTTATTAATTCGTTTATTCGTTTAGTATTCGATTTATTATTTTCTTTTACCAGTTATTGTTATTTTTCAATTAAAATTCGAGAAATTATGACTAATTATCATAGAAAAATAATATTGTCTATATTTTGTGAGGTATTTTCATTAAATATATTAATTACATATTTCATCTGTATATATTTATGAAAAATTAATGTAAATAAATTATGGTAAATTGTTATTGAATAATATTATGACTAAACGAATATTCGTATTTGATTCATTTAATAAACGAATCGAACACAAATCTTGATATTATGATTCGCTAAATTTTCTCTCTCCGTATTCACACGGTGTTTTCAATTATTCATGCATTATTTCTCTCTCGTTTTATCACCTGTAAACCTCAATATCACATTGACTCACAAAAATATCAATGAACACTATTTACAAATTGCGGTTGCAATGCTTGCCATTTGTCTTTAATGTTATCAATTATTTCAATATTTATTATAAATTCAACTCAACACTTAATCCCGATTTGTGAATTCAAACTTCTTTAAATATAAGGGATGGAAACCTTTCAAATGATAAAAGTGGGGCTATAATTCATACAAAATGTCAATGAGTAAATTCAAATTTGTGGTTGGGTTGCATGCCATTTGGTTTCATATCTCCCACGTTTCCAAAAGTTGTGGTGATGCTTCCTTCATGCATTCATCATTGGAGGTTCAATAGCAATGGCCAAGTGGGGGGAAAAATCTTCTCAGTGTCCAAGTATGTGAATGTGGCTTATTCAAAGGTAGGACATGTTTATATCCATTGGATCATTAATTTTTAAGTACATGACTGCAAACCCTTTTGTTCCTTATTTTGTTCTTCCGAGTTAAAATAAAATCGGTAAATCTACTAAAGCTTGCAAGAAATCAGAGTCCCCATGCTTGTTCCTTGAATCATTCCCTTGACATCTTCTTCAAATCTCTTCATATTCTGCCTCGGCAAACGTATTGGTATAAGAATCCCACTCTCCCCATCTTCTTTTTGCACTTGGTCAAGAAACTAATAACAGATATAGCCCCAGCAATTCCAGCAAAAACTGGTTTCCCCCACCCCAAATCAATTTCTTCAAATCCAACTTTGCTTAAATCAGAAACAATGTAATTCCCTTTAATCGGATGCATCGGTAGCCTCCCTTTGATCGCCATAAGATCTGCCGCCGATCTTATATACTCTTCACTCATTTCAGCCTTTGCTTTTTTCACCAATGTAACGGCAAACCCTAATGAACTTTTGCATAAAGCTTCAGCTTTTGTACACACAGCTGGGAATGCCAATGCATTACCATAATACCCAGATGGTATATTCATGTTATAATGTTTAGCTCTTGCGCTAATGAGACATGAAAATTGAACGGTGTCGTTAGGATCTATTTCAAGTGCAATTGTTCGAGACCTCCACATAAAAGCACCTAGCAACTCAAATGTGGAACATTTTCTAAGGTGTAATGGAAGTTGGTTTCTTAGAACTCTAATCTCTTTGGGACCAAAGTAGAATGATTTGTGGTCCATTTCATTTGGGTTCGTAGTTGTAAAGGTATCTGAATTGTTATTTACTTGTTCATATTCAAAGTGAATGCATGTTACTTGTGGTGGATTCCTAGAATTTAAGCGTTCTCGTTGCCAAACAGGGAATAGGGAATGTGAATTTGAACCTCGTGCCATCTCTTCTACGGCTTTTAGAAAATGTACCAAACCAAGTCCATCACACATGGTGTGGTTGAAGCGCACTGCAAGACTGAATCCTCCACATGCCAAGCGAGTCACCTATATATATACACAAACAAACCCATGAAATCCGATTATTAAAATTAGAAGTTAACAATAAATATGTGAAGTAAATATTTTGGAAAATGATCAATCTGCCTCATTCTGAAAATTGCCATAAAGACGCTTTTGATTTTAGAATTTTGAAAATATAAACTTTAGTCCATATTGTTAAATATTTTCGATTAATTTTGAGTCATTTTTCAACCGATTCATGTTAATGACTTAAATATCTTAAAAATTGTCTAAATATAGTAAAAGTTTGCTTTCAAATTAAATGAAATGTGACTTAATTAACAAAAAAATAAACAAAAAGTACTCTTTTTTTTTTTCAATCATTTTTGCTATTGTAGAAGCTCACTTGAAATAAGAGCAATGGGCAACCAAGCATGCCATCTGATCCTGGAACATTATAGAGTAATTGATCCAAATACGGGCATGGTGATTGAATTTGATCACCAAGCTCCTCAAGTGTGAAGTTGGCATCAGCTTCAATAAACAAGATCCCTTCTCCATTGCAATCCACCATAAGCTTGCGGTTGGGACCTTCTACAAGCCTACCAGAAAATGGATAATAAGACACAAGTGCTTTACTTATGGCTTCCTTGATGACCCTAACTGGATCTTTTTCTTTTACTGAAGCTGATGTTGAAGTGTTATTATTCTTGTAAAAGAACATTACTGGAGCATGAAACCTAAAGCTTTCTTGGCCATCTATATCGGAAAGTTGCTTTACTTCACGTGGCCTTGGCCTTGCCGGAACAATTAGTTCCGGTGCCTGCCGGGTAACTGCTAACACTTGAGAAAATTTTGAAGACATTTTTGAGTTATTGGCTTGGTTTTTTTTAGCAATGTTTCATTGGTTGCCTTCCCTCTCAAGGTTTTTCATTTATAGTTAGAATTTTTCCATTGATAGACAAAGGGAGCACTGTCTCACACGTGTGAAAATTGATTCAGAGACTCTGGGGTTCCATAAATTGATTCTAAATCCGCTGGTCCAAAACTTTAGTTTAAAAAAAGTAACAGGGGAGGATACTAGGGGCTGGTCCAAAACTTTTGTTACAAAAAAGTAATAGGGATGAAATTAGGGACTGGTCCAAAACTTTAGTTGAAAAATGTAAAGGGGAGGAAATTATAACTTTATAATTAAAATTATATAATAAATAAAATACAACAAAAATTATAAGCTTTCTAATTTTTTTCTTTTTAAATTCTCAATTAAAAAAATTAAAAACAAAAAAATTAGAAAATAATTGCGGAATTCTAAGTAAAAATGAAATGAATATATCTGGTATTTTTATTTTAAAATATTTATAAAGCGTTTAAAAATAATTTTAAAAAGCTAAAAATAGGTTGAAACCCGTTATGGGCCTTAAAAAATCGGAAAAATGATTATCAATTATTGTGGTATTTATACATTTATGGACAGAAATTATTCATCGATATCAACGATTTTTTAAGTGGTTAATTTAAATTTTAAAGAAAAGTTTTCTAATAAATAAAAAATGGTTATACTTTGATAAAGAGAAAGTGGAATCACATGATTTACTTTGAAAACATACATATGTGATCAAATTTCCTAAACAAGGCCGTGGAACCTTTTCGGAGTTGATCAATATAAAAATCTAGATCTAAAATAAATTAAAATAAAAGATTGGATAATTCAAAATATATTTTAAATTTCTTACCTTTTTTAAGATTTAAACTTGGACACTGCATTTTGAAAATATTTATTTTTACTTTAAATACAAACTAAATTTTAATTTCTCTTTGGTATGTAATGTTGATGAAATAACTTATAATTATATTGTGACTATGGGTGAAAAATACACACTCAACCACACATCTAATTGACCATCATTGCGTGATTATAGTTAAAAAAAAATTTACAATGTGATTGTGTTGCAAAAATGAATGAGGAACATCCATGACTAGCTAAATTATCAGTCACCCAACTGATAATTACGTAGATTGTCACTGTAGTTAAAAAAAAATATATCCCTAATTGATAGTTATTTTATAACTGTAGGTGAAAAACACAATCAAAATATGACTGAGATCACAAATATGATCGAGTCACACCCATGACTAAAATATCAGTCACCCAATTAATAGATACATAGGAACATGAATTGTCATCAAAGTACTTGTTGTCTCATGGTCATTGATGGTTGTTTTTTACAAATTACAATCGTTATCTGTCTTGTTAGTGACCCTAGAAGAGCGTAGAAGGTTCTTGAGATACATGCATCCGCAAATAGTCTCAAGATTTTTTTATTATAGTCTCAAAATAACGTAATAATGTATATAAGGGGTCTAATTATTTTCCTCTATGGCTAAGCTTTCTCATGTTTGTTGCTTCTTATTGTTTTTATTTTTATTTTTTAATCACATGTCTCTTCAAACAAATACACACAAAGTCATAGTTTCTTCCAATTGCTATATAGTAAATTGAATCAATACTCGTATGTCATATAGCCCTCAAGCTTATCCTCATGACCACCAGACTATTCTTTCATCAATGTTGAATCATTCATTTCTTATCCATGCAATTAGCTTAGATTTTATGATTTGATGTGCACTAATTATCTTGGATTTGATGCGACATGTTCATTCTTCATCGACCAAATTATTCATTTCATCAAACACCTAATTTGCTTCCCTAAGTAACACTCCATGTATCCTCAACCTTATCAGTAGTCTTCCTACTGAAATTGTTTCTGTGAAACTCAATACCTAAACCTTTACAGCTTTAATCATTATATCAGCTACTTCTTTTTCTGCTAGGAATGCACATAACAGAAATAATTTAAATGGTGATTATATTTTATGATAAAAAATATTAGTGTAGTTGTGATTATTAGAAGAATTACTGTATAAAGAAAAATTAAGTAAATGTTAGATTCAGTGAATATTATAAAAATTGAAAAAACCGAATTGTATCGAACCGAATTGAAAATTAAAAATAATTAATTTTTTTTTTAAATACCAAATAATTATAATTATAAATTTATTTATCCTTATAGCCGTGTCCACTGTCCACCCTAGTATTGGACCAAAATTCGAATATCATGTATACTCGGAATCAGTTTTCACACACGTCAATGACCATAAATAGAAAACCTTGCTAGATAAGGAAACCAATAAAGCATCACTTAACAACCAGCAAGTCATCAAGCCAAAAACTCAAAAATGTCTTCAAAATATTCTCTAGTTTTTTCAGTAACCCAGCAGTCACCGGCATTAATCGCTCCGGCAACGCCAACACCGCGTGGGATAAAGCAACTTTCCGATATTGATGACCAAGATAGTCTAAGGTTTCATGCTCCATTAATATTCTTTTACAAGAATAATAACACTTCATCATCAACTTCAGTGAAAGAAAAAGATCCAGTTAGGGTCATCAAGGAAGCAATAAGTAAAGCACTTGTGTTTTATTATCCATTTGCTGGTAGGCTTGTAGAAGGTCCCAACCGAAAGCTTATGGTGGATTGCAATGGAGAAGGGATCTTGTTTATTGAAGCTGATGCCGACTTCACACTTGAGGAGCTTGGTGATCAAATTCAGTCACCATGCCCATATTTGGATCAATTACTTTATAATGTTCCAGGATCAGATGGCATGCTTGGTTGCCCATTGTTCTTATTTCAAGTGAGTCTATTATTTATGACTAAGTGATTGATCAAGTTTAATTATATTTACTTTTACATACTCAAAATATATAGTTTTTTACATTCTAATATTAACTAGTTCTTACTTTTAATAGCATATTTAGGTTAGGTTCCCCTCTAGTCCCTAGATTTTGGCAAAAAGTATAGAATAGTACTGTAGATTTGAACTAAAATATATAGATATACTACAAGGATGTTTTGGTTAATCTTTTAAAATATAGGGACTAATTGGATAATTGATTCAAATCTCAGGAGCTTTTATTTTTCCAACATATTATTATTATTATTATTATTATTATTATCTCTCTCTCTCTCTTTTTTTTTTTTTTTACTGGAAACTCCCATTTTTAGCGGAGAAAATTTGGTTTTTTTGAAAACTTTGGAGATTTTATCTCCAAATCATCTGATCCAGGCTTAAGCGAAGTAGGTAAAACACTCGGTTGTCTCATGGTCTTATAAGAAGTGCACCCCCTAGATTCAAACTTAGGACTTGAAAAATTAAATCATAAACCTTATGCCACCAAGTCACACCTTTTGGTTATAAATTCTAAACCAAAAAACCTAACAAAAGCAACTGTAGTAATGGATAAGAGTCTTAATTTTTTATATTATAATATTATGATTTGATCTAGGTTTAAAATATAAAAATAATTTTAAGCCCCGATGATACCAAAACCGGCGTTGTCTGTGCCCCCTATATTAACTTAATCATTATATTATATGATTTTTCTTTGTTTCAATATATAGGTGACTCGATTGAAATGTGGAGGATTCATTTTTGCATTACGTTTCAACCACAAAATGTGTGATGCAATTGGTCTGATACAATTTCTAAGAACCATAGAGGAGATGGCTCAGGGTTCAAATACACCTTCCCTATTCCCTGTTTGGCAACGTGAACTCTTAAGTTCTAAAAATCCGCCACAAGTAACATCTGTCCCAAATGAACATGAGCAAATAAGCACCATCCCAGATGCCTTCATAACTACCAACCCAGATGAAATGTACCACAAATCATTCTATTTCGGCTCTAAAGAAATAAGTTTGATAAAAAATCAACTCCCATCACACCTTAGAAACTGTTCCACATTTGATTTGCTAGCTGCTTTTATGTGGAGGTGTCGCACAATTGCACTTGAACTAGATCCTGAAGACACTGTTCAATTTTCATGTCTAGTTACAGCACGAGGAAAGCATTATAACATGAATCTTCCATCTGGGTATTATGGTAATGCATTGGCAATCCCAACTGTGTGGTCAAAAGCTGGAACATTTTGCAAAAGTCCATTAGGGTATGTAGTTGAAATGGTGAAAAAAGCTAAGGACAAAATGAGTGAAGAATATAAAAGATCTGTGGGTCTGGGGGATGAGCTTGTATTGATCAAAGGGCAACGAGTGAAATATCCGAGTAAGGGAAATTTTATGGTTACTGATTTGTCCAAAGTGGGATTTGATGAAATTGATTTGGGGTGGGGGAAACCAGTTTTTGCAGGAATTGCTGGGGCTATATCTATGCTTAGTGTTTTTGCTAAGTACCGAAAAGAGGATGAGGGGGAAAGCGGGATTCTTATACCCATACGTTTGCCTGTGTCCAATATGAGGAGATTTGAAGAAGAGCTCAAGAGAATAATGATCCAAGGATCAATGGAGGATTTATTTTACATCAAGGGGTCTCAGATTTCTTGTAAGCTTTAATAAATTTGCTTGGATATTCCGATATTTTTATATCAAGATACTTATGGCTTTCCGAAGTCTTTTGATTTGTATTTATTTTTTTATTATTTTTTTTTTTCTGCATAACTTTATTACTCTTTGTTGTTCTTAGTGCTCTAATTAATAGCTTTGTCTCAGGGCAAAGCTCGTTAATTACTTAATTATGTCCCCTGATTTGTTGTTTTTGTTTTGCGCAAATACGGAAACAAATGCACTAAAATAGTTTCCACAAAATAAAGAACAAATGAGTTTAATATAGTTAGCAGTAATGTCTACTAGGGGCAAACAAAAACAATTGTTTTACTTGAAATTAATAGAGTACAATTTTGAGTTAATAAAACCTCATTTTGTAAAGAATTTGAATTTAATATTGAATTGAGATTTTTATTGATTGTAATTGATAGTTATTAAATAAAAATTATAAGAAATTGAATCTTAACAATTCATTGCTATTAATAAAATATGGTAAAAATTATAAAAACCTTTGCACATAGAAGCTTAATATTGGATCAAAACCAAATAAATCAAATACTCTTAAATGTTAAATATATAGTTTTAACTCAACCCAAAAACTACCTTGAAAGTTACTTAATATTTATATTTTAAATTAATTATTGACATATCTCCATTAACTAGGCCCCAAATTGGAATGGTGGTGTCTTGATTAAATGAGATAACATTTATAGACAAATTGGAATTTGATTCTATTAGTTTGTTTTTATGTTATGATATGAAACATGATATTAAAAACTTGTAGTCGAACCATCTTTTATTTAAATTTTTTTTTACTATTTTAGCATTTGTTCTTTTTTTTTTTTTTTTGGAAACGATGGAAACCCCGCCACCAAACCACCCATTCTGGGCCGCGGCGCAGGTAAAACCACCGGCTGTCCCAGGTTCTTACAAGAAATGCAAGCAATGCATAGTAGATTTTTCTAGAAGAATAAGCTCAAATCTAATGGACTCTAATCTTATACCGTCCTTATTAAAATGTGGATTTCATGATTTGTTCCTAACAAAGGTGACTTGTTTGCTATGCGGTGGATTTGTTCTTGCATTACGTTGGTTCTCAGCCAATGTGAAATATTTTCTTCAGGTCAAATATTCCAACACTCCGAATCCTAAAATCCCCATGGTGCAACAGTTTTTTTTGTCTGGTTTGTATTATGTGGGTAGGTAGTGTGAGTACACTCATACATGAATATAGCTCTGATATCATGTTAAAATTAATACTCAATCTAAAAACTAACTTGAAAAAGATTGTCCGATACTTATATTTTAAATTTATTCCCTCATCTCAACCGGTACACTTAGAAATTAAAATCTCTCTAAGTCTCACAAATTTCTTTGCTCACCACTCTTACTCATTATTTAGATTTTGCAAATTGGGATACTAAAGCTCATTCGAATGAAGTTATATTTATAGGCAACAGGTGGCTCATTCGAATGAAGTTATATTTATAGGCAACATGTGGCTTCTAATTTCAATAATTATGGCCGCTATCTCCGAGGGCATGGTGGCGGTACCTCAAACCTTTGGCGAATGGGCAGTCCAGTGGCAACAAGTGGTTACTGATAAGAGGTTCAAAATTAGTTGGGCCATTCTACTTTTTGCGATAATCTGGTCTATTTGGATTTATCGTAATGAAGTGGTTTTTGCTAACACAGTTTTTGACTTTGATAAGCTAAAGAATTTAGTCAACTGAGAAATCAGTGGTGGTACTACTCAGCGGGGAAAGTCCGGTCTCCTGGATTTAATTCTTTTTAATGTTGATGGTGCTTCTAAAGGGAACCCATGGTCTGCTGGTATAAGAGGAGTTCTCAGATATTGCTGTTGTGATTCTCTGATCACTTTATAGTGTATTTGAGGAAAAATCGAATTGAATTTCTATTACTACAAGAATAGATACAAAGTATTTAAACTTTACAAAAATCAAAAACTTCACTAACACTCTCTAAGTTCTCTACCTGGAGCTTACAACTCATTTGTGGTGTTTTAAGCTCAAAACCGAGCTCAGTATTTATAGCCAAATGTTGGCTCTAATTTTCAACAAATGCACAGTGATTTCCACCAATTTCTCCTGATTTTGTGGATCCACCGAAAGTCACCTTGGCTTCATTCTTCATGTTGATGATGCTAGCTGGACCTTGCTGGAACATGGGGGGAAGCTTCTTGGCAGCTTCATGCTTCATGTAAAACAGCTTCATGCAAGCTGGACTCTATAATTCTCCCCCTCCAGCTGCATCTGAAACAATCGTCATCAGAAAGCTATCTCAGCTATATCTTTGCACAGCTCTATCTTGTCCCAATCATTGCTCATTTGTTGACATGTCGGCTGTGTCTCTGCACAGCTCACTTCATTGCATCTCTGTATTCTTCTTCTATGTCTCTGCATAGTACAATCCATTGTGTCTCTGCACATTAATCTTCTGTTGTGTCTCTGCACAATTATGCTGCCATGTTTCTTCACCCATTTATTCATCAGTGCCTTCTTGCCTTGTGGAAAACTCTCTGGCTCCCCCTCATCAGTAAGAAGAATATATTCGGATCCCGGATATCTGGTTGATGGAATCCTGCCTCGCTCAGATCTTCTTGTCTGAGGTCCACTGGTTTCAGGAAGTCTGTCATCATCCATCTCTGTGAATGATCTTGCAACTTCTAGTGGAGTGGGTTGCGGCTCCCCCTGCTCAACACTTTCTTCTGTAATCTCTGATAGAACAGGCTGTGTCTCCCCCTGCTCAACATCTCTATCTGACTCATCTGGTTCTGCTTCTGGAATTTCCTCGTGCACCATATTTGTGGCCAATTGTGCCGGTGCTGGGTCTGGATTTCTGTTGGCACTGGAATTGGAAGACATTATGGGCATTTCAATGTATTCAATTGTCGGGTCTTCAAGAAACTCTACTTCATGGCTTCTGATGACCATCTTCACCTTCGGATCCCATAGTCTGTATCCAAATTCTTCATCTCCATGGCCTAGGAATATACATGGAGTTGTCCTTGCATCGAGCTTCTTCCCGAGCTCCTTGGATACATCTACAACGGCTAAACAACCGAATACTCTAGGGTGAGTGTAGGAGGGATTCTTACCAGACCACACTTTCTCCGAAATCTCCATGTTCAACGGTAAAGATGGTGATCTGTTGATCATGTAACAGGCAACACGAACAGCTTCTCCCCAGAATGGTTTTGGCAGCTTAGCCATACTGATCATTCCTCTGACTTTCTCCATAATAGTGCAGTTCATTCTCGCAGCGATACCATTATGTTTGGTGTGTATGGAATATTTCTCTCATGTTGAATCCCGTGTCTCCAGCAGTAGGCTTCGAACTCTTTGAAATTGTACTCGCCTTCATCGTCTGTGCGAAGGCATTTCAGCTTCTTCCCTGTTTCATGCTCTACCATGGTGTGGAACAGCTTGAATTGATCTAGGACCTGATCCTTCGTCTTGAGGAAATACACCCAGATTTTCCGAGAAGCATCATCAATGAAAGTCGGAAAATACTTGTTACCTCCCAATGAATCAACCTCAAAGGAACCACAAACATTAGAGTGCACCAGACTGAGCAACTCTAATCTTCTCTCTGAAGAGAAATCAAATAAGACTCTGCGTTGCTTACCAATCGAGTAGTGGTTGCAAGGACCTCGTGCAGCATCCTTAGTAAGCTCTTTCTTGTTCAGGGTAGACAACTCTCTCCCACTCATGTGTCCGAGTCTCCGGTTCCACAGATTTTGAGAAGCCTATTTTTCAGCTACATTGAAGCTATCTGCACAAATCTTCACATGGGTCTTGTATAGTGTACCGCAAACATGTCATCGGGCGACAACCATGACACATTTTGTCATTCTCCATGTGCCATTTCTGAAGTGATTGTCATAGCACTGTTTGTCAAAAGCTATCCCCGAGAGTACATTCAACTTAAATTCTGGAACATGCAGGACATCCTTCAAGGTCAATGTACACCCGACATTTGTCCGTAACTGAATATCACCCATTCCTACTATCCCAGAGGAACTGATATTTCCCATCTTCACTGATCCAAAGTCTCCCGCTTTGTAGGTTGTGAAGAAATCTCTGTGAGGAGTGACGTGGTAGGATGCTGCAGTATCTACCACCCACTTAACATATTGGGTTGCGTTGTGAAAGCATGTCTCTTCATGCATGGAGCATATTGCTACATCTACTTAAACAACGACCAGTGTCTCTCATTCTTCATTCTTCGGCTGGTGATTGCTTTCACTCTGCTCTCGTTGCAGTTTTCGGTAATTCTTCTTTAGGTGGCCTACAATGCCACAATGATAGCACTTATAGGTATGCTTCCTTCCATCTGAGGATATACCCTTGGTTGTGCTTCTGCCTCTCTCTCCGTCTCTTCCTTGATGTCTTCCTCGAGTCTCTGTGATGAAGGCTTCTGTCTGTTCTAAGCCAACATCTTTTCTCCTGGACTCCTCATTCGACAGGGCATCTTTTACCATAGGCATTGTAACTTTACCTCATGGAGCGGAATTGCTGAGAGTAACCACCAATGTCTCTCAGCTATCAGGAAGGAAACTGAGTAGTAAGAGGGCTTGAACTTCATCTCTCCGCTGCATGTCTACTGCAGACATCTGATTCACCAGGCTCTGGAACTCGTTGGTGTGTTCTGCAATGGAAGTTCCACTCCATAGCTTCAAGTTCACCAAACGCCTCATTAACAGGGCTTTATTCCGAGCTGTCTTGGCCTGGAACATGTCTTCCAATTTTATCCAAATCCCGTAAGCATCTGAATCTTGTGCTACGTGGTGGAAGACACTGTGACCGATCCACTGCATAATCTGACCTAAAGTTTTGTTGTTGAGTTTATTCTAGTCATACTCCTTAACAGACTCTGGTTTCACTCCCTTCAACTCAATGACATCAAACAGATCTTTGCAATGTAAAAAATCTATCATCTGAGGTCTCCAGAGGGAGTAATTAGTTGCAGCCAGTTTAATCATTGCACCAGAATGAGAATTTTCCATTTCTATTTTAAGTTTTAAAGTTTAAAATGAAAATAGGTTAAAATCAGGGTTGAATTTCACAAATCGGAGGTCACCATTGCGTCCGAAATGGTCGAAAATGGTGGAATAGACACTTCGTTGGTCTAAATCTGACACATGGGCTGATTTGTAAATTTCTAAAAGTTCTGGGCAAAACTATAAATTTCAAAACTTCAGGGGGCTAAATGAAATTTACCAGGCTGCTGACGTGGCGCTGTGGGACCGGCTCACTGATGTGGCGGACACGTGGTGCTGACGTGGCAGACTCCTTGCTGACGTGGCGGATGACGTGGCAGACACGTGGCGGATGACATGGCGGACACGTGTTGCTGACGTGACAGACTTCTTGCTGACGTGGTGGATGGCGTGGCGGATGACTCAGTGCTGACCGTGCGCTAACGTGTGCTGACGTATCACTGACGTGGCCGACACGTCAGCATCTTCAACCTCCAGCCGCGCGTGTGGCGCGTGTCTTCAACTGGTTCCCACGCGCCGGTGCGTGAAAGCGTGTGTGCCGCCGTCTGATGTCTGTTTGATCTCCGAAAAATATCACCGTGCTCGTCTCGACGTGAACTAGCTGATGATATGCTCAAAATTGATTTTTGACAACTTTTCCGGAACCCGAATTTCCGAACCGAGATCCGTTCTTCGGTTTTTCGACCCCAAAGAAGAACCAAAGCTCTGATACCACTTGTTGTGATTCTCTGATAATTTTAGAGTGTGTTTGAGAAAAATACGAATTGAATTTCTATTACTACAAGAATAGATACAAAGTGTTTAGACTTTACAAAAATCAAAAACCTCAATAACACTCTCTAAGCTCTCTACCTGGAGCTTACAACTCATTTGGGGTGTTTTAAGCTCAAAACCGAGCTCAGTATTTATAGCCAAATGTTGGCTCTAATTTTCAACAAATGCACAGTGATTTCCACCAATTTCTCCTGATTTTGTGGATCCACCGAAAGTCACATTGGCTTCATTCTTCATGTTGATGATGCATGCTAGACCTTGCTGGAATATGGTGGGAAGCTTCTTGGCAGTTTCATGTAAAACAGCTTCATGCAAGCTGGACTCTACAATTGCGGTGGTATAGTTTGGTACTCCTTAACGGCTGAGTTGAGGACAATTCTAAAAGTGATGACTGTAATTAATTTCATTGACATAAAAGGGAGGAAAGTAATCATTGAGATGGACTCTTTAGAGGTTGTTAGTATTCAATTTAAAGGGAAGGCCGGGGTTCTAATGCTATGGCGGATTCTTTAGCTAATCTATGGGTCAATCGTACGGATGATTTTTCTACTTGACTGCTTCTTGATTAAAGGTTACTGATTCTTGTGGCATTTTGTTTGTTTATTGTTGGGATGAATAAGGAAATATTATTTCTTATTATGAAATCAATCATCAAATAAAATTTATAAAATCCTTAGGTTTTATAATATTATTATATTTTCATTATTAGTATTAGTTTTTTTCTATTTTATTTTGATATATAACATATATAAAGACATCTATCATTATAAATATAATATAGAGTAAATTCAAGTGCTTCACCCGTCATATGACTGTCACCTTGCCAATCGTCTTGTCCGTAGTTCAATAAAAAAAATCCCAACAATTATAATCATGGTACCTATCAAGGCAGCGATGGTGATCAAAACAAATATCGTGATCAAGTACATTATAACATTATCGTGATCAAAATAAATATTTTTGAATTGTCTTATCAAGACTTACACCCAAGCTAGTAATCACTAGCCTCAAGCCATGGTTGTTGTTTATTGTTATCTTCACCGCTCATCCATCGATCCCCCCTTGTCATGGGCTCCCACGATAGCCCTGATCTTCATTGCTGCCCACGATTTTTGTCACTCGCCATGGTTGTTTTTTTACTGTTGTCTACTTAGTTACTAGTTTCTTTCCAGCGCTGTGGCTCTCTAGGTTTCGGCTCTCTGTCAGGCTTCGATAATCTGTCAAGATTTCACTCCCTATTGGGCTTCGGTCCTCTTTTGGGCTTCGGCTCTCTGTCTCGATTTCGTTCCCTCTCATGCTTCGGCTCTCGCATGATTTTTTCTCTCTCAGGTTTCGGCATCCTCTTGGATTTCACTCCCTCTCGGCTTCGTCTCTCTATTTGGTTTCGGCTCCCCTTTCGGACTTCGTAGGTTAAAACTCCCTCTTGAGCTTTGTCACCCCTTCGTACTTCGTAGGTTAAAGCTCATCAATTATCTCTCAGTTTCCATCCTCTTCGTAGGATTGATGTGTTGAGAATGAGTCTATTTTCTTAAAAGAGCAGTTCTCACATGCTGTGGGGTTTGTGGTGAATCAAAAATTCCTTTTCCCATTATTAAAGCTGAGGGAATGAGGCTAATGTTTTTTCCCTGCTAGGGCACATGCCTTACTGGTTATTGGGTTATGAAAGATAATAGGGTTCTGTTGAAGCCAACAAGTAGCTCACATGAAGACAAGTGCACTGAAAGCCAAAGCCAGCTTGCATGAAACAGGCGCCGAAAGTTGATAAAGACATGCTAACTTTGCTCAAACCGTGTGACATTGTTCACACGGTTTGAGCATTATAAAAGGAGCCCTAAACCATTTTTAATTGCATCCCAAATATGTGAGTAAGAGTAGAGAGTTTGAAGAGGTTTTTTGTAAAGTTTTGTATAAACTTTGTAATTCTTTTGTGTCATATAAAAGAAGAGTTTTCCTCTCATTTCTCCTCAAGTGTGTGTGTTTTATCACAACAAGTGGTATCAGGAGCTAAGGTTCCACGGTGGGATCCCGAAACTCGGAAATAGAGATTCGGTTCGGAAATTTGGTTTCGACGAAAGTCGTTGAAAATCGATTTTGAGCATACCATCGAATTTTTCACAGCGAGACGAGCGCAATGGTATTTTCCGGCGATCGATCGGAGGTCCAGGCAGCCCGCACGGGCCGGTCAGAGGCTTTTTCACGCGCCTCACGCGCATCTCACGCGCGTTCCAAGGAAGAAGACGACCATGTTAGCCGCCAGGTGGCGCCACGTTAGCGCCCAGTAAGTGCCATGTCAGCATTACCTGGTAAATTTCAGATAGGTCCCTGAACTTTCTGGAAATTACAATTTAGCCCATAAACTTTCAATAATTTTCAATTTAGTCCCTGAGTTTTTTAGAAATTTTAATTTAATCCCTGAACTTTTCCGTAATTGCACTCTGGCCCCTAAACTTTCAGAAATTGCACTTTGACCCCTGTAATTTCTGAATTTGTAAATTGGTCCATGTGTCGGATTTTGACAAACGAAGTATCATTTCCACCATTTTCGACCATTCTGGACGCAACGGTGAGGTCTGTTTTTTTAAATTCTACTTAAATTCTAATTGCACAGTTCCTAACAGCCATAAATGAGATGTCACGTGGCAAACAATCACCATCCTTATTTCCAATTTGGCAACGACAAATCCTAAACAATAACTTGATTCTTCTTGTTTTTACCACTAAGATTTCCAAAAAAAAAAAATTAATAATTATTAATTTCATATTTGGTATTAAAAAAGTAACAAAAATTAGAAATACTACATTTTCATAAAAATTTTGTGACATAATCTCAAAATTAAAAGTAATTAAATCAATTAATTTATTTAATTATCAAATCTCTTATATATTATATTATATTATATTATTTCATTATAAAAAGAAAATAATTTGAATTCCCCTATCACTTTTGTAGAGGCTAGCTATTTCTTCTAAAGGAGATGAAAAATAAGGCTCAGAGGCTGTGAGAACTAGGCATAAAGACTAATAATTACGTAAATTATTTATTCATTCATAACACTATGAGGAATAAAATACAAAACCTACCATATGAATTTTAAGTATTTTGATCAAATGAGTTAACACTTGTTGACAAAATGAAGAATCAATTGGTGGAGCATCACAACATAAACTTAAATATCAACTAGATAGACACCTAAGATTCCATTATATCGTGTGCAAACTTACCGTAAAATTGTATTAAACATAATTATCATTTGTTTAATTTTATTATTATTATTTTAACATATGTTATATGGACTGATGTGGTACGTACCAACATTGCATTAGTAGATTTTTCCCCATGAATAAGTTCAAATCTAATGGAATTAATCTCATATTATACGGTCCAGTTTGCTAACCTATGGATTTCTTGGTTTGTTTATAACAAAGGTGACTCTTTTGCGATGCGGAGGATTAGTTCTTGCCTTACGTTGGAACCACACAATGTGTGACGCCTTTGGTATCGTACAATTCCTGAAAGCCATTCAAGAACTGATCTGGGACTCACAGGCCCCACCGTCCTTGATTCCAATATGGCAACGTGAGCTCCTAAATGCTAGAAACCCACCTCAAATCACCTGTACCCACCATGAGTACGAGGAAATAGACAGCTTCAAAGCTACCCTACTAACCAAAAACCCAAATGACATGGACCACAAATCAATCTACTTTGGCTCCAAAGAGATAATGTCACTTAGAAATCAGCTTCCCCCACATCTTAAAAGTCACTGCACAACATTTGAATTATTAACCGCTTGCATATGGAAATGCCGAACAATTGCACTCAAATTAGACCCAGATGAGATTGTTCGTCTTTCATTTACGTTTAACGTTCGAGGCAAGCGTTGCCGCATGCAGATACCTCAAGGGTATTATGGGAATACATTTGTATACCCAGCTGTGTGTTCAAAAGTTGATGCTTTGTGTGAGAACCCATTAGGGTATGCTGTGGAATTAGTGAAGGAGGCAAAGGCCAAAGTGAATGAAGATTACATAAGATCAGTGGCGGATCTTATGGTGATTAAAGGACGACCAGGGCCGACAACAATGGGAGATTTGTACTCCATTGTTTCGGACACAACACGTGTTGGGTTTGAAGAGATTGACTTAGGATGGGGAAAGCCTGTGTTTGCTGGAATTGCTGGGTCTGTTCCATTCATCAGCTTTTACGTTAATTATCAGAATAGAGATAATGGAGAGACTGGGATTGTGGTACCAATACGTTTGCCATTCTCAGCCATGGAGAGGTTTCAAAAAGAAGTGAAGGAGATCACTCGTTGACCTAGTCTTTGTATCATGTGATGCATCCTTTGATTATTATTATTATTATTATATTTTTGGATTCAAGCAAATCTAGATCGTACGGATCTTGAAAAACTAAATCCAAATCCATAAAAAAAATTTGGATCTTTACGGACGGGTATAGCTTCCATTCAAAAATATAGTTAGTTGAACCAATATAGTCTTACAAAAGAGAAAAAAAGGGAGATCATAAAAAGTATACAAAAATATTAACACTATCACAGTAAACAATTATTAGGTTTTTATGCTAAAATTAGCTAAAATAATTCATTTTGGACGAAATTCTCCTTCTTCCCCAAATTCAATTCTCTCTCTCTGTGTGGTAATTTATCTGTCAAAAATTATCTTTATATTTCACTTCTATCATCCACCCCAAAACTCTCAACACAACTCATTCTATTAAAATTAGTCATTCCAACTCATTCATTTTGGACTTTGCTGTGGTTTGTTGACTTGAGAGAATAGATAAGAGTTTATTTTAAGGATAATTTTATTCAAATTGAGTTTATTTAACTAATTGAGTTATAAAAACTATGCTATATAATAATTATTTTTCTTACTTTTAATATAAAAAAAAAAAATAAAAAATAATAAGAAATATTTGAGATTACCTCCATCAAATTAATGATGATACACACATATCCCAATTCATTTAAAACAAATTAATTAATTTATCTAATTCTCCATCATTAGATTCGGTCACTCCAACTAAAGAAACTCTTTTATCCACTTTGGGTATCATGGTAGGTCTTAATCTGACTTGTATATATTTGTTCTGCAAGAAGGCCTCCTCTTAAGAAGTTCAAATGATAGAATCTTGGCACTGATTATTAGACATGTAAATTCTTTCAATATATATTCAAAATAGCCCTGATGATACCACAATGCGGCAATGGCACTCAATTCATGTATGACTCGAAGGTGAGGGTGTTTGAATCGCACAGGGAAGCCTTCCACAACAAATTTGAGAACAAAACCATGTAAGCCGGACTCGAAATATGTGTTGGGAGGAGCAATAATAGTACTCCAGAAAATATTGTATTCACACGATGACATGGAAAGGAACAAGAGGATAAAATTAGAAAAAGAAAGCTAAATTTTCTCTCTCTGTATTCACACGGTGTTTTCAAATTATCCATACATTATTTCTCTCTCGTTTTATCACCTGTAAACCTCAATATGACATTGACTCACAAAAATATCAATGAGCACGATTTACAAATTGCGGTTGGGATGCTTGCCATTTGTCCCCAATGTTGTACATTTATATTTGTTATCCGCTAATCGCGATATTATATATCCAGCACGTAAGCACACTGATAAGCGGTTAATATACATATGTTTCTCGCCTCTCTATCTTAATATTTTGTGTATTGTATGAGCGTTTTGATGTGTTTTGAGTGTGTTTTGCAGGCTAAAATCATATCAAGACTTATCAGGACTCAACGAGCAATGAAATGACAAATTCAGAGAAAAAATTAGGCCAAATTCAAAGTCACCAGCACGTCAAGACGTGTTGCTTCACAAAAATTAGACAAAATCTTGAAGTTAAGGCGCGTCGCGACTCCGGAGAAATAGTATCATGACACGTGTGTTGAAAACCATAAGCGTCGCGTCGTTGGAGAATGTGTGTCGCGACGCACTAATGAGAAGGGGCCAGCATCGTGACATGCATCCACGCGCATCACGACACTGACACGTTTCCTGGTACTATCAGAATTTGATTTTTAATCAGGAAAGACCCCCAAGACCTCCTATAGAAGCACAAGCCTCATAACACAATTTTGGAATCCCAGAGCATAGAAGAACGATAAGAAATAGTGCATCAACGAAAGTTGGAGTTTGAAGCCGAAGACTGCAAATGAAAGTTCTTTCTTCCATTCACTCTCTACTTTATCATTTATGAGTTCTTGCTTTGTAATAATGATTATCTTGTATTTATTATTTATCTTGAGTAGCTAAATCATTCATCTAGGGTTGTAATGGATCATGAGCACATATTTATTAATAATTTGTATATTTTTATTCTTTTGAGATTTTTATTTATTATTTTATGTGTTTGAATGCATATTTTATTTGTCTGGAAAAAAAAAAAAAATATTCTTGATAAATCCTTAGGAGCTCGATGGAGGAAATTAAGATTAGCCAGAGAATAAAAGCATACGATCTAGTTCTTTTGAATAGATTTTCCCGCAAGATAGACATATACCTAAAGGGCATGCGTAGCCATTATTAGAACCTGACCTTAATGAATTTGGTTTAAATTAATTAAAATAAACATATAGTTCATTAGTTTAAATTGAGTATTTATACTTGACAATTGAAAGAGGCTTGTAGATAGTTTATTGTTCTAAGTTAGTAATTCATAACAACTCAAGAATGAAAAATTAAATGAACCCATTGTTTGTGTACTTAGGTGAAATTACAACTCTATGTTCTTTTCGCACATAAAGTTATCTCCAATAATAGTTTAATTTAAGTTAAGTAGGTTAGTCTTGGTATTAATAAGATAAATAATAAGTCTTTGTGGGTATGATTATGATATTCTGTCACTATATTACTTGAGCAATATGTGCGCTTGCGTGTTAGATATAAAATCACGATCATTTTTTGGCGTTGTTGTTGGGGGATTTAATTTATTTTTCTTTATTAAAATTAAGACAACTTTACTTGCTTAGCTAGACTTTTTTTTTAATCTTTCTTTTGTTTTATTTGATTTTCAGGCATCATGAACGACCAACAACTTGATCTACTAGAAGTAGCAACGCTAATCCCAATTCGGGACCAGACGAAATCAATCATTGATGGACTTATATCATGCATCGTCCCACCAACCCTTAGGCCAACACATACGACATCAAGACATGTATCCAAATGATACAAAAATAAGTGCAGTTTAGGGGTGGCCCGAATGATGATCCCGACGCTCACGTACGTAATTTTATGGAAATCTGCAGCACGTTCAATTTCAATAGAGAAGCAGAAGAAGAAGCAGTCCGCTTGTGAGTTTTCCCATATTCTTTGGTAGATCGAGCTAAGGCATAGCCTTAGTCATTACCAGCAGGATCTATCACCACATGGGTAGCCTTAATCATAAAGTTCCTCGTAAAATACTTCCCTCTCGCAAGAAA